>JBCFXI010000548.1:0-143473 GCA_038496175.1 Ampulex compressa
TTATTTATATTATATATATAATAATTTATAAATATATTTAAATATTTATATTATAAGAATGATAAATAAAGTATCAATAACCTGGCCAGTCTACGTTGATATTTGTTTGTTCCTTAATAAAATCTAGTTGATCTTTTGAAATAAAATAGTTGGAAGATCAATATCTATACTGCGTCAAAAATAAAAAAGAAATGACCGAATCGAGGAAAGGTGCGCAATTCATTGGCGAGTTTCGACACGGATTCCTGAGCAAGATCGTAGTTTCAGAGAATCGAGAGAGTCGTACAAGAGGTCCCTTCCGGTGGTTACACGGTTAACTGACTCGCTTATTCTTAGAGCAAATAAGACAGCGGACAATTATACCACGGAAAAATGCGAGGATTGCATACACAGGTATATTTTCCATATCTTCCACTCTTTTATGGAAAACCGTCTCGTTTTCTTTTTTTTTTTGGATATCGATAGCGCTTTCTACTCTTCCCCAATTCTTATTTAATTATAGTAAGAGTGATACGATATTGATAAGCTTCTCGACTTCTTGCGTGAGACTAATTTTTGTTGTGTCCTTCGTATTTTTGCTCCTTAATTAGTATTCCATTTATTCATGCATGAGCAGCTACAATGGTTAATATAAAATATCAACTTATTTTTTCATACGCGTATAAAATAGTGTAATTAGAGATTATTTTAGTAACCCGTTTAATCTTCATCGAGTTGTTTAATATCAGAAATGCTGAAGCAGTGAACATTTCTTCTTATTTCTTACAAAAATTACTGAAATTCCTGTTTTTTGCGGCATCTAAATCATTTGCTGGATTTATTTACTTTTCCTCGTTATTCTATGTATGCAGATCAATATTATTTAAAAAATGTGAATAAGGTATACAGACATGTAATTTAGTGTTAAAAGTATTTCTTTCAAATAAATAACAATTCCTTTATTTAGTCACGGCTTTTAAAGTTTTAGAGTCGATGTACTTGATGTTACGAGCGCAAAGGATTAAAATGTTTACCTCGGTTCACGAGAGATGCAAATTGACTTTGGCCGCGCGTTATGAACAAGTGAAACTCAAACATTAAGTTTTATCCTTTTATTTTCCACAACATTGACTCGAATCGTGCAACATGCATCATTTGCACATAATATTTGCCGACCATGCAAACAAACTGAACGTATAGCTACAATTTGCCGCTTTTAGAAAATGTAGGAAAACAAAATTCCAAAATATTATTACAATATTATAAACGTAGTTATGAGTGTATAATACGATAAAAGAGTAATAAACACATAAAAATATGAATTTTAGAATTATGGCTCGAATATACGAATATTTGAATTATCATCGCCTTGTTAATGATAAACGTTCGTGAAGTTCATAAGCTGAGCCAGAAAGTGGTATTTGTATTACTTTATCGCCTGATTAATGAAGTACTTTATTTGACAAAAAAAAAAAGAAAAAATGGCAGGATCCAAATGAGTATAACTTATGAGTCAATGAAAGAAACGTTATAAAACGAATCGCACGAGTGTTTCCGGTTCTCAGGATCACCAATATGAAATCGTAACAAACATTAAGAAGCGTGACTAAGTGCCTATAATAAAGCACGGCTGAATTTATAGATCGTTTAAGAGCGCTGCTGTAATAAAGCAGATAATTTATGTGCTTGTTCCACTTCTGCTTAAATCCAACTAAAATATCACCATCTAAAAGCTATTCGAGAATCTTTTAAGAAACGTACATTCTGTAATTCTATATTGATACCTGACAAAAAGTCGATTGATTTAATTATTTCTTTGGCCAATTTATTCAGTTTTCCTTATAGAATTAGGAAGTATTACAGGAAAGTATATTTATCTATTTTCGCATCGATTTATTTCGCGCTAAGCGTTTGTTCTTACTCTACGGAGTTCTTTGTGGATTTTGAAGCGTTTTAAAATGTATGTCGCATTAGCAATTTTATTATCCTCCGATATATCCTTATGTGTCCTTCGCTATAAAATGAGACGCGCAAAGCGGATGCTCGATGTCTTTTCGCCCGGTTACTTAACGTATGAACAATATTTTATTTAACACTCTCTAATCTCTCTAATACTATCGGATAATAGTATTATCCAACCTTCAAAAGTGGATTATAAACTTGTCCTATTCGAGTTACATCGATTAATATTTGTTGAATCCGTTTACATACTTTAACATACGTAAATACGACCTAATCGAAACCTGGACGTATAAAGCAATACATTATATTCGTGAAATCATCAAATTCCTCAACAGTACTACACGCACTCTAAATAATGCAACGTATCGAATTTGATTCAAGTGGTACATAGTATAGAGGTAACTTTTTAATACCTCCTTATACCCCAAGTATTGATCAAGCCTAAGTATATCATATGCTTTCAATTTCTATATCGAGCAAAAACAAAAGACGTTTCTGTATTCATCTAAAGGCCTATACAGAAATCCAAAGAGACCCTTTGCTGTCCTTCTCTACGCAAGATAATCGATTTATCCTAGATACATTGTACTTCATGTTTTGGTGCGCCAAGGTGAATCAGTGTTTCCCGAATCCGACAGTCCAGCCGTATGCATCCGTCCGCACGGATGATCTAAAATTATGATCGACGGTTGAAAGTAAATAATACCTTCCATCGGAACTTTCACCATTCTCGCAGTGCCACGATATTCTCCTCCGACACGATCCCCGCCTAAACTCGGCCCACTGTTTGCACAAACGCGAGCCACGAGTATCGCGGATGGATCGAGGAATGGCTCGTCGGATATCGATGGCGAAAAAATCAGGTCGAGGTTCTTATGGCGGTTCGACATCAGTTCTTCGCCTCCAGCTTAGTAGCCACTGTCAGATGAGTTGTTTGACTGTCAGGCGCGCTGATCGCCGCCTCGCGGATGCCGAAGACCTTCCTCAGGGAGTTCGAGAACTGGCTGTTCAGGCCTGCGTATATCAGGGGGTTGTAGCAGATGGAGGATTTGGCCAGGAGGGCCGGAAGGATGGCCATCGAGGAGGACGGCGCAGCCTAGAACAGAGAGATGTATCCTGGAATCGTTGAGCTCAGACGGTGCGCTGGATGGGGGCTCGAATTGTTCGCGCGGAAAATCCAATAGCATTCCTTTTGTACATCTGCGAATGATTTTCCGTGTGAGTTAACGGTTGCTCGATCGACGCTTACGCTTGTTTGAGACTCGCGCGAAACCCGTTAAAGCGGATACTCGAAGCGATGGATATGTAAGGAGATTCGATTCTTGCGGACCTCGAATTTTCAAAGAAAGGTATCTCCGATGGAATGCAGTGATATATATATATACACCAGTACTTTTGGGCACGCTCGGGTCACTATTACGATCTTACTATTCAGAACATTTTCTCGTACGTAGCAACGCCTTTACTGCCGACATCTCTGAACTTTAGCTTTAACCAGTAAGATTTTATAATTTTGTGTAAATATTCTTAATCGAGTTTTTTACCATAGAGTCGTACTATAGTAAAATATTTCCCAAGTATCTAAGGTGCACACGCTAGCGTATCGAAAGGTCAGAAATATCTGAAATTACTATGTAAATAACAGATTGCGATAACAGTGTTTTCTATTTTGGATTTCTCGGAGAATTTATGATACACTCGTGTGCGTATTAAAAAGACCAACAAAATCTGCGATTGATCCTGCTCCAAAATTGTTTTCGAAAAATTTGAGGCGCACTCGCTTGTGTATCGGCGGACCCGAAAGGATTGGGCCAGTTTGATGAGTAGACATAGTAGACGAAAACTTCGCAAGAGACAGAACTCGAATTAAAACCTTTCTTATTGTAAAATACCAAAATGACAAGCTTCTAAAGATAGTACGGGAACTAATGAATAAATAATGAACCAAAGAACGACGTCTATTTGTAAACGACTGGATGGATATCATAGATCCCGTGCTGAGATAAATACAGTTTGGGTATACCCTTTCGAATTGCTTAATACGTTTTATCCCGAAGAAGAAAAAAAAATAACTTTCCATTAACCATTATTCTTAGCATCGAAACAATCGGCTTTACTCCAATACATTTAAGTATGCAACGTATACATGTATATTTATAAACGATATAGACCACAAGGGGGCATTTAATCACTTATATAAATTTATGCACATAAATGTCAAAGATGAAGTTAAAATTAGTAACGTTACAATGCAAGATATGGACATAGCGGGCAGCTTTTCGCGCACTTTAACCAATTCTCCATCTGGTCTTCTGCAGTTAGACTTCAGTCGACGAGATCAACATTGACGTGGGGAAATTAAATAATTTGGTCAACGTTGTGTGAGTCAATAAATAAATCAATATAATATTAATTTAATTGGATTATAATAATAAAGAAAGTTCTTAAGATATAATTTGACACGTGGCAGTACTCTTCTTCTTCTTGCTTCTTTAATGAGTGAATATAAATTAAGACGTGGTCTTGTAGAGCATTTTGATTTACAAATTATAAACTTGGCATCTGATTTAAAAAGACTTAGATGCATATGAACTATTAATTTCCTGGTTTAATAAATGTTCCGGATGATATTGTGCAATTTGTTTTTTAAAATTATCAATAAAAATTTGTAGAAGATGATCAATTTTTGGTTTTATAGGTGTGACTGCGAGAGTAACTGTCTCGGGTCTAAATCATTGGATTCTGAATTTCATTTCATCAGTAGTGAACTCTATACCTTGTTTCCTACACGGTTCCCCTCTACCTTATTTCTTAATCATTTTCTTTAATATTATAATTCCATCACATTAATATTCCCTTAATTTATTTACTGAGCCACACAATCGTGGAAAAATTATTTAATTCCCACACGCGAATATCGATCTCATCGACTGAATTTCAGCTTCAAAAGACAAGATGGAGAATTGGCTAAAGTGTGGGAAAAGTTACCCGCTAAGATTATATCTTGAGTTGTAATGTCAAAAATGATGGAGTAAGTGAGATTAACAGCTTACTACCGATTTAAGATCAGTAATTTATATGACATTCATAGTTTCAATGTTAAGCATATATCTTGATTGATATCCTTGTTTAGGTACGATAATGTATTCCATTCTACAATATATATTTAAATACACTGTACATAAGTAAGAACTAGTTTGATAGTTTTGATGTTAAAAAGCGTGATATGAAAGTGTGACATGTCGAGCCTCTAACTGGTGAAAATTCCTCTGGATAGCGCTCCCAACATTGGGACCTTTTTCGTGAGATCTCTAACACGAGAGCCATTCTCTCTATCCACAACACCCGAGCACTTCGTAACATACGTGCCAAGAAAGTCCTATCTTCCCTTACGAGTCCAAGGACAGATCCAAGAGGAAACACCCTCGCGATCTTCTATCTCTCTTTCCCAATCTCCTCACAATCGCACAAAGTACTGTGCTACATCTTGTTGAAATAGACGCCTTTATCAGGAACTTTTCGAATTTTGCACGTTTCAGGGCTTAGTTGTAATATCCCTCTTCTGTTGGCTACGAATAAACTTTAGGCCGTATTGGGCATTGAACAAATAAGACTTTTAATGTGATATGCTGATAAGATAAACTAATCAGTACGCAATAAGGTAATCTGAATTAATCGCGTGAAAAAATTATATTTGTACTGGAAAGAGAATCGTGATCGTCTATTATCGGTCGTTAGTTTTTATCGTAAGCCAAGTGTAAGTACATTTTTAGTCGACGTGTATGTCGTAAGAATACTAATTGTACAAATTATATTTAGCCAGTTTGTTACAGTTTCTTTATATGAACTGTTTATTTTGAAAGTGGCCTAAGTATATTTGTCAATTATTTTTTTACTAACTGTAGTAACGTGTACAACATTAAATTAGTTGTCATAAATAACATTTTGCGGTTAAGAATATTGAGACGATACGATAATTTTACACGCATAAATCTTCGCATTTATTTAAATAATTAAAAACGTTACCTTGAAAGTGGCCTAAGCCCAAGCCATTATTAATTATGTCTGAAAAGCCGGATTTTCAAATGCACGAAAGCACTGACGTAATTTTGATTAATTAGCATTAAAATATACTGTTTGTTTTCCAAAATTATTATAATGTTATCAAAATGTGTCGGAGGGGTAGTAACTTTATTCTAAAGAAATGGAACTAGAAAATTTTATGTAAACAAAATTTTTGGAAGACGCAAATTTCAAAAGGGTACAGAATTCTAATACGGAAACAATAAATTGGTCAAAAATGTGGTAGATGTATTTTTGTAAAAGTAAACCATTTAAAGTTTTACATAAAATACCAAGGAATGAGAATGCAGAGTTTAAAATCCTGCATTTATTACCATATCGGGATAGACTAAGAAAATTCGAAAATATTAGATTGATACCACTTTATAAAAATATAAGACGAATTACCGCAGCAAAATACAAGGACACGATAGATTTATTAAGATATATACCTTTGGGACACCAAGGCTTCTCCAAATTCCTTTCGCATACACAAAATTATTAACAGATCAGCAGTAAATTGTTATGTAATTTATATACTTAGATTTCCTGAAGTGCATAAATTGTGTTTTTGAAATGTCGTAAAGGAATATAAAAGAAATTGAGCACCCTTTCTTACCACTTTATGTTATAAGCATTATCTCTTCGTTCCTTCGCACGTTTACTCTCTAAAATATTCGGCATTCTTACCGATACATTTTCACACTATCACGTTAGCACATAGCAAGTGGGAACGTAAATATACTCTATTATTATGTTACTCGTTCACGTAGTATTTAAAATTTATTTTAAAGTATTAAAATAAATAATCCGCCAATCCGACTTAATGTTGAAACATTTTTATGAAGATTAATTTATTCAATTACATCTTCAGCGACAGAGAATTGTAAACAAACCGAAAACGATGTATTTCATAGAGAAGTTTATTGTTTCCTCAAATGTGCAACTTTTAAGTTAAAATTTATATGATAATATCTAATATATAGGGATAAAGTAATTGATATGAGCAAAGTGAGTAAAAAATGCAAACCTGATTATTATAAGTTATACGCAGAAAACGTGTACAAAAACCAATGGAATACTGATTTAACCAGAGGCAATGTAACGCTCTTGTTGATTCGTAATAAAAAGCTTCTTTAAATCGTAGACCATAGTGTTATGACGTAAATCGTGTAATAAAAACGTTACGGCTTTAAAGTCATGCGGTTCATGTTCTTTGGAAACAGCAATAAAGTACAATTTATTTCTCTGTTAAGTTAATACAGAAGTAGATAATTTTCAGATAGAGTGCACGACTTGCCCTTTATCGTGCGCGAAAATGACCTAGAAACGTTATTAAAACTGTTTTATAACCTCTATAATAAAAACAGAGGCAATAACCCGTGTGACTATATTTTAGTCAGGATATTTACTTTCGTTATCAAATAATGTATACCTTTATCCAGGGTTGTATTAATCCTTAGTAAAATCAATTCTTATAAAATAACATTTTTACTGACATTATTCAGCAAACTTTGCTCGATCAATCTTGAAATAGATAAAATCAATTGGGCAAAAAAATCTTAACAAACTATAAGACAATTACTTAAAGTATTTATATTTAATTAAGAACGAATTATATTAATGCCACAACATACAAGAATTTTAAAGATTTCTCGGACCATTCCGCTCTAAAAGTATTGACATGTTTATTTAATATCAGTTTATCGTCCTTATTCGTTAATTTCCTTTTAAAGACTTAATTTAAAATAATCTCGTTCGAATGGCTCCCTTGCATTTAATACTTCTGCTTGAAAGCAGCGCGACAGAATGGTATTAATCCTCAGCTCGATGATATTCGTATCTTTTTGCGGTTTCGCCAGGTAGCAAATGAATTTCATCGGTAGTTGCTATCCGTGGATCGCTAATAACCATAAAGCAACCCAATGCTGCCGTGAAATTTATTGATATCGGACCAGCGCGACGGGGAAATACAAAACTTGTGATTTCACGGAGGCGCCCACCACGCCTTGTTTTTGCTTGCTTTCTTTTCGCGTCCCTGTCAGCTCTTCCATAACGTAATCTCCTATCGCGGCCGCAGATTTTCGATTCGCTCCATATATTTGCTCGATTAAGTAAAATGATTACGTTCATTCGCAACGATGAACCCGATTTTTTCTCCTATCGGCGCGAAGATATGTTTTCGGATGGAATGATCGAAACGGGGATTATTCTCTGACCCCTTTTCCTTTTTTATAAAGGTACTGTATAAATAAAACGTTTCAATTTTCTCATGATTAACTGAATATTTTTGCAAATTCTTGCTTCAGATTAAACCATCACTTCGAGTTATTATATCAGCCAATCCACACCGCAGCTTATGAAATAAAAAAAAATTTTTTAATTAAAAACGAATTAAATCCCCAAATATATAAAGTATCGAAGGGATTTTTAAAGGAATGTATATGCTTCATGTCTACGATCGTTGCAAAGCATCGCTGGCACAGAGTACGATGTCGGATTATGCTCAAAGTAGCATTGCGAAGGTTTAAAGAAAAAACAATGTAACAATAAATCTAAAAAACAATTTCTACAAAAATGTCCTTTTATAAATGTTTACTAAAATTTTTCAAATGTGTTATTTGAAAAGTCGTGGAGAAGGAAAACCTTTATGTAATATATAATAACAATGCCTTAATATAAGACAGGAACTGACTTTTTTTTAATGTATCGTAACGTGAATATTCTGTTAGATTTGTCTGGTGGCAAGATACGAGGATATTATTTATTTTCAACGGATAAAAATATAGACGAAAGTGACAAAACGTAAGCAGAAGCGAGACAAAAAATGAAGACTAAACGCATATTCCAAGTGTCATTAGAATCTGGAATGTTTGATAGTCCCACAGATTTAAATACGTACAACTGAATAGCGTTTTTTCTACGCCTCTTTCTTATATACGATTCTTCTCGACCTTAATTCTTAATTTTGCCTGATATTAATTTTATTGATGTATTATCCCCTTTGATTATTTGAGCCACAAAACCGTGGCTAAAATTATTTCTCATACGCGAATATCGGTCTCGTCGACAAAACTTTAACTCTAGGAGATCAGAGGGTCTGTTAAATATTAATATAATTGTATAGATTTACTCGCTATGACCATTATCGTGTGTTATTATAAATAGCGTAAAATAGAACAAGTAAAACAAAGAAGCAGAAATCGAACAATGAACGGAAAAAGTGCAAAGCAACTTACGAATGTTAAATTTAGAAATCAATTTTGATAGTCAATCATTACAGCCTATTTATAAATATGTAACTATATTTACATTCCTGGACTCGTTGAGGAATCCTGAAGGTCCCATAGTTTATCTTGAATGCTCATTTAATATGATAAATATTTACGGTTAAATGTTATAAATGTTTAAAAATAACGGCAGCATTATTTTAAAGACTATTTCAAATAAATATGACAATAATGTTCTTATACTTATGTATATGAGTTTAAGAATATTCAGCCCTGGCCCTGAAATGAAAGTGAAACGGGACTATCGATAATGGCACCTCCTCATTAAAACAAAACTGAGCAAAAACAAAAGAGCGTGAAGAATATTGACATAGACAGGCGCTTGGCGTCAGTTGTAGTGTTAGGACATATTTTAATACAAAATCTTAGTCTCTTTACAAATATATTATATTATTTTCGTTAAAATAGCGTTTTTCCTTACTGGAACTCCATCACCAATCCTACATACGTATAGAATGAATAAAACACTGATAACGTCAGAACCTAAATTTTTCATGGTAAACTGCATACCAGTATCTATTGCATGCTATAATGTTTAGGTTATAAAAGGAATATTGCGATAGATAGTTGTATGGAATTGTCTATGAAATATATATATATATAAGAAGCATAAGAAGCATTTTAATATAAGCAATCAATTATGAGATATTCGTATATATCCAAAAGTAATTGTACTTTATACATAATTGAGTATAGTAATTGAGTACTTTATACATAATAATCACACTGTAATACATCGCATTAATTGAGGAAGCAAATGTCAATAAAATTTGTTAGTCACTATAAAAGTAGATGTAATTGTACATAGTACAAAAAATGGATTATATACACAAATCAGCGAATTCTTATCTACTTTTGTAATTCCAGCTATCAGCGATTTCCCTCTAACAGATCGATCAAATTCAGTTACAATTTGAACACAAGTTAATGTTGTAACACATCAGATACATTTTTTTATCTCTAACGGGTAAAACGACTCTTCATACCCCAAAGTCGTATTCTGCAGCATATCTTAAATATATGCTGCAATGCGAGAGACAGATAAAATGATATGGTCCAAAAAATGTGAAACAAACAAACAGGAAGGATCCAGCCAGTCGCGCGGAATTATAACCGAAAGAATGATCCCGATAGCGACCCCATATATTGGTCAGCCTAGGGGAGAGCGTAAAACAAAGCTAGGCGGAGAAGTCGGAAATTACTTAGGAGCCGGCACAGCATTTATCGCATTAACGCTCCACGTGCGCCCGGTAAAATACGACGCAATATCCGCCATCGGCCCGGCGCGACTTTCCTCCGCGGAATTTTCATTCGCGACGGGTGTCCCAACCCTTATCTGTAACAGCATCGAGAACGGGGCGCAGCAAAAGCCCCACGGCTACGTTACCGACCCAGGGACATTTCGGGTTCTCGAGGGAAAAAAAGGCAAGTTTGAGAATAGTCGGTCTTGGGAAATCGCATTTAAAGCTAAAAAATCAAAGAATACTGGGTGCATTATAGAAATGACTACAGAAAAGCATTGTGTAAATCTGTTTACATAAGCGCGTATACATATATGTATGTATGCGTACAATAAAAGTTCCATTAACGTCGCACCCGAAGCTTCCTCGTGTGCGTCGCTGTGTTGTTCCTACGCATATGCTACTTATACGTTACACCTATGTTATCTTCCTCCGAGCCAGTTAACCCTCTAATTCCCAACTTCGCCTCAAGGCGGGCCACGCTTAATCGCTTATAATCGTGTTTATCTTTTTTGACACAATTTAGCAGCTGTTCCTAGTGATGGTACATCAATAGCCAACATTTGAATACAGATTTATTGCCAATGGCCTTTAATTATACGAAGAAAACTTCTGCGCCGCGATACAAAATTTGGACGTTGAATGGTTAAGCGTGTGTTGTGGCGGACAATGGCGTACACGGCGTGGCTCCTTTAAGAGACGCACGGCTCGATGGTTCTTAATGCATTGATATGACTGTCTTAGTTTAACTTCCTTTTATTGGAAAATTTGTTTAACATATTGGTGAGATTTTTTGCGATCAAAATAAGACGAAACATAATATAAATACGAGCAGATTTACTTATGATTATGATAATTTGGCATCCATCACCCTGGACATCTTCAGAATGAAAAAGTAACTCTACTCAAATATCACACAAATTTCTAAGAAATTAAAAAAGGTGTAAGAACTTTCAGATTAGTTTCATTGAACTACGATATTTAATGTTTATTCGATATATACTTATATAATCTTATGCCTTCGCTGCAGCGTCTAATTTTATGTCAAATGGAGTTTCCACCGATACGTAAACCCTTGATGTCAGCTTATGCTTGTACGTTATTCGTTGAATCGTGTATTCTTCCTCTTTCAGATCGCTCAGATGGTGGCTGCTTTCTTATTAACACATTGCGTACGGCGCTCTACTTGCGTGACGCGCTCACAGGGCCCCCACATTTTTGGGCGCTCTAGAAACACTTTACACGATGCATATATTCACTTTTTTAATTCGCATTTGGTAGCAGATATTCACATAAAGTATTCGTAAATATCACTGTATATTTTTTATACATCTTTTACATTTTTTACATTTAAACAAATTTTACAACAAAAACTCTTTATAAGGTATGATGCACAGAGACACAGAGCTACCAATGTAATGGCTATACTGACCAACTGATTTTTACGCTCCCAGAAGGTTGACATTCATTTTTTTTTCGCTAACCATTTGTTAAGGGGATACGCAAAACTTCGTTACCCTGGTAACATAACAAGAAAGTCTATATTAAGTTCCTTAAATTGTCGATTGAGTTGAAGAAACCTAAAGACGAGATATCTCGTCTCCCGTACGCAATGTGTTAAGTTTTTTTTAAATTATACTTTCTTCTTCATTAACACGTTGATGACCGACTATCTAACACCCCACCTTTTTACGTAGAATTAAGTCTGTAATAGAAAGACAGAAATCTCGGTGATTAGTCGTAAACGTTCGGACAACTAAATACGGAGATTTCCGTGAGTGGTAGTCAACGTGTTAAAGTCACTGAAACAGTATCTTCAGCCTCATTACCGTCGCACAGCGCCTTATACATTCAGCGAATATAATGAAATCATAGCTTACATTTCGACATATACACAATATTTTTTGTGATTTTCATGTAAACCACATTCGCAATTCTATGAAAGAGTTAATTAAATCAATGACCGAATAAATATTGAATAAGTGAACGTGGTCATAATTATATTATATTTGGTCCTACTTTGATTGGCAAAATTTCATCAATGTGTTATGTGTCAAAATAATTTTCTGATAAAAAAAAACTGAAATTAAAAAAGTTTATAACAATAGTTTTTAGGCTAGCTTTTTAATAACTCGCTTGCCTCGCCTGCAGCGTAGCCTGAGTAAGATAAAAAAAATATAGTAAGTAAGATGAAAATTGTTATTTAAACATTATATAAAATATACACATGTCACAAGACTCTAGTTATTTTTATCATTTGCTCGCTAAACATAGAGAGATATACGCAATAGTGATATTGTTTAATTAAAGAAAATATATATTCGCATTTTCTTATACGCTCAAAAGAACGTTAAAATACGGTCTTAATCTTAAGCAGTTAACGCGTCCGCATGAAATTTATTCGGGTTGTATATTCACACCGGAAAACTTTGTCGTCCTGTTACTCACACTGGCAACAATGATAACAATTTTTTAACTTTGACACACTCTCCCATGCTCTTTCGGGCTTTCTAATTTGATATCACGGCCGCCGGTTTTTCCTCTTCCATTCCACCCGCCCTCTGTTCGCTCTTTTCGGGGACGAGATTCTCCATCACCGCGGTCGGCCAGCTACGGGCCGTGATTACGGATTTCGAGGCTCGCCCACGGATTTTACGAAGCAATCGCAAATCATCCCGCTCCACAGTAGTAAAAGCTTTTATTATAGGTAAACAAAATTATCGCTGAATAAACTATTATCTACCAATATTCAATAACTAACATCATGGCGTTTAATATATTTATATAAAAAGAAATGATAGAAAACAGTACACGCTCTTTTTAATGTATACGTATTTTATTTTTAAAAAGTAAATAATGTAACAACGACTCAAATATTTAAATACGATGCTAAAGTGGTTTAAAACATATCTATATAATTGCGAAATCTTCGTTATCTTTTTCCTTGATTGGCTAGATCATATGTCTGGCGACTGTTTTTGAGAAAGAGCGTTTGCATCTAAAATTTGGGAATTTCTCACTATGTAGCAGATTGTAGGAACTAATCTTTTTGTCCATTCGTAAACAACTAATATAAAAAAGGTATAGGAAACAATTACAGCTTGTGGATGCTTGAATCTAAATATAACCTCACCTTATTTGCTTCTTAATTACAAGAATACGTTTTTAATAGTAAGCTTCTTTTAATTTTAAAGAAAAAATAGTAAATTTACATTTGTATTTCCACGTTACTATGTATGACACAAAAAAGTAGACCTTACTTATTAGCATATAGTGAAATTTTAGAGCATTTTGTTACTCACTAACGCGTAACAAGGGATAAAAATGGAAATCTTAGCACGATTGTTAGAATCCTTTGTTTCCGTATATTTATTAATAAGCTTTCTTCATGAACCCTTTGCGGTCGTATGTTCACTCTCAGCCACCAAAACTTTTTTACCGTTCCAGTCGTATGGCTTCTGTCAGCCACCACAGCAAAAAACCATTTTGGTCTTATATTATATTTATTTTATCTTAATCTCCATTTAAAATATATCAGTCTACACTTCTTATGAAAGAACATAAATCATTAAAGAATCTGTTCACGAACCAAAACAGTGCTCCTATCAATTGGAGATAACGAAACCTAGTGTAAACAAAGACTGTGGTCTCTCACTTGTTATGCAAGACCCGCTGGTGAGCGAGTCGTTTCTCGAAGGAATTGACAAGTATCGGACATACTTCGTGAATTTCGAAATAATATATTACAAATTGTGTTCAAGCGTAAATAGGCATTCTTGCTTCTTAAGATTCTTAAGATTCTTAAGATATCTCAAAAATAAAAAAAAGCGCACCTTATATAAGGTATCACCTAGAAAAGATAATAAGGCGCCTATGTCATATTTTACGGTTGTCCGGAGATTAATGGAACAACTTGTAGGTGATTTTCGTGACGAAACATCTTCAAAATCAAAAAAACCATCGTCCACAAATAAACAGAAAAGTCTTAATTTCAAACTATTATATACATTGTATATTATAGCACGGTGAAGATGTAAAGAGTAATGAATGTTCCATATGCCCAAACAGAAAACTCAAGGGCGGAAGGCGCCAAACTAATTCTTGCGACACATGTTCTCGAAAACCAGGACTTCATACTGGTGACTGCTTTCAAAGATACCACAAGATAGAGAACTATAAAATATTATTCTTATATAAAAACATTAAATCAAAACATACTATCGTGTAAACATATATCCAGAGTTTACAAAGAAATTAATCAATATCATTTTCCCTTCACAATCTCGCATATTGTGTATTACTATTCCTGCACCAAAAATTAAGTCCGACCAACATAACACCTATGTAGAAATCCCTATACCTCCACAAAGGGTTCGTATATTTTCTTCCGGAGTGTCCAATCAAACATCTTCTGGAGTGATCCAGAAGTATTATATTCCTCCAGCTACAATTAGAATTTTCACCACCGCGCGACCCTCTCGCGCCCTTCGACCGCTTCCTGTCCTACGGCCGAAAGTCGTGACCACCCATGAAGTGTACGAGCCGCATGGAAGTAAATAAATGTCCCCAGGCCGTAGGGTGGCGGCCGCCAACGGCGCGGCGCGGTGGAAAACATCGCGGATGTATCGCCAGTGCCGCCGGGAGTATCGATTTTCGCGGCTCTCGCTGCTCACCTGCGTCGATCATCGCCTCCGGCCCTCCTCCCACCGCCCCTTTTTTCTCCTCGTGGTCACAGTTAAATCCTTTCGACGCCGAATACCATGCCAGGACGATAATACCCGCGGTGTATGGTCCTTCGCATTTAACGTCTGGGGTATTAGCGTTGGGTAATGCGCGGCACATCGCGTTGACCCTTTGCGAGCAGAAGATATTTTTAGCGCGTCTCTCGGCGGGTCGAAGCTCTTCCTTGTGTACAATGGATAAATTAACTGCTTCCAAGGATACTTATGCGTATTGACGAAACCTCGAAAATAGCACGATAACTTCGAGTTAACGTGAAACTTTTTGAAAAGTGTTTTCAGCAAAATTTGCGCACACTTTCGTCCGTTATATGTTTTGAATAATGGTTACTTAAGTCGGGACAAGGCGGTTGACTTGTTTAATGTTAATGCTGCAGGTGCTTAACTTTTTATATCTGATACAAGTTGTCTTACTAATAAGGTTTTAATGATTTTCCTCGGAAGCCAATAATGTGAATTTTATGATTGAAAGACGGTCTTTGTAATAATGCGATTCGAGCGTTTGTAGTAATGACGGGAACTCATTTTTTTTCGTGCTGCAGTATATATTAGGCAGTTGACTTTATGAATATCGATTTTATTGGACTTTATAAATTTCCTCCGCTCATTCTTTTTTACAGTCAATCAATTTGTTAAATAAGGTTATTTCTTGAAGAGCCTTGATCTTGCTTGTTTTTTTTTTTGCAACATTTCGAATAAATTTCTACCTTAGGTGCGATTCAAGGTTGAAACTTAAGAATTGATTTTTTATGATGCTATCCTAAAGCTTTGCCCATCATTCAACATTGGATTCTCCACTATAAAATGAATCGAGACAAAGTATTAAATAATGTATAACGCGGTATAATAATTTTTTATAAGAAGCGGCATAATTATATTTCTTTCTACGGGTAGGAAATATCAATAACAGTTTTAGTCAGTGTTTAACACTCGAAGTACGGACCTCGAGTCTCCGAAGAACCGAGAAACACAGTTTCAAAAATAATTCAATATATTTTTCCTTGCAGTAATTAATACTTAACGTATTCCTTGAAAATCATATTTGGCGCTAAAAATCTACAACAAAGTTTTGAAATTCCATTTTTATTTTTATGTACCATTAAGCATTTTATTCTTGGAACAAAAAAAATGTTTACGCTATTTTTTGTATAAATTATCATCCTTATTCAATATTTACTCACTTTTTACTTGGGTAGTAAATATTCTGGTCTGTACTCGGTGTGAAACCAACGAGGTCTGTACTCAGAATGTTAATAGTGTTGGTTGTACGATGTATTTTTTTTGTATCTTTACTCTTTTCATTAAGTCGATGTTTTCGCCCTTGTCTCTTATTAGATATCAAGTGATGTACATCTGTATACAGGTGTATATTCGAGGTTGTCTCTGTGATTTACGATCAGTGTCGGTCCTTTTGCATTATCCGCATCACAATTTGCCGTCTACCTTCTATCCAATCTAAAAATTTATGTATTGTTTCCAGCTCAAATTGACAAGCTACATTTTCATCAACATGGTTGGTCACTAAATTGTTCTTTCCTGGAATATTTAGACAAGTCAAACACGAGTGAAATTATAAGAAATGGATTGTGGATTTACTGAACCCAGTGTTGCGTCGGAGATGGGGATAAACGGTCTGAATAATTTCAGAATAACTAATGGTTATTGCAAAGAATTGGTAACAACCCATTAGGAAGACAAGATTTCAATTCATTTCACAATCCACGTCGTATGGCCCCTTTACCTATTCCTCTTAAAAACATTAAGACACGTACTTGTTGAATAAAACTTTAGTTATATAACATATTGCTATATACTTTGTTATTATATAAACTCATGGATATGCATTCAATATCGATTGAGCGTAAAGTACAAAAAGGTTTTCAATTGTTCAAACATCTTTTAATAATAAGAAATACGTTATAAGCGATAAAAACACATGAAAATGATTATGAGTGGAATTGTTTTCTTCGTCCTTTCAACTTCCTGTGATCGCATATGTATTTTATTTCTATCATGTCAAGTTTCTATTACATCAAGATACAATATAAGCATAGCATGATATTACGGATTTTTAAAGTATGGTCTGTATTTGTTTAAAATTCCAATTGATATTAGTTTGCCCTATTTTTGACAGCGGGACATTTACCAGCAACAGATCTAACTGTTATTAACGCTTCTTGCTGCGTTACATTTATACGCGTAGTAGATTTTATTAGGCGTACATTTTACAGGACATGGAATATGGTATGATTGCAAAACAAAGCTATTTTGAGGTTAAGGAACTGTTTTTCGGTTTATTGCTTACATATGTTAGAATATGTCCTGGCGATAGCAAAGTAAAGTAGCTTATTGGAAATGTTTTGGAAACTCAAGCTCCTCGCACTCGATGGCTTAAAGTCTTACCATGAAACTTAGAATTTCCACAGAGAACCATATAGATGTAATGCTTGGACCGCCAAAAAGCCATCCGACGGAAATTCCCTGTGATTGCAAAATTTTGCTCAACTCACTGTAGCGTTGTTAGACACGCTAATTGGCGCTCGAAGTCATATCATTTTATCCATTTCAAAGTAAACATACACATTTTTGTGGTATCCTTTCAAATTAGGAGTAATATATCAATATACATTTAACATACCAATCCTCGCGTTAAAATAAGCATGAATAATTGAGGACTATTGTATGAGTTTGAATATATTATCAGGCATGTTGATTATTATGCACACCGGAAATTATGTAAAATATTAATGAAAACGTGCTTTGCTTGAAATAATTGAATCCTTCCAATTATATTTTTTAAAAAGACTATGAAACTTTACTAGAAACCCTAGAATTGTTGCACAGGTGCATATCTTTGTTTCCAGTTAATGATCAATACCAGCGATTAAAATTTTTCATGAAAAATACGTAACTGACAATGTCAGCATTCTTTATATAACTATTTTTTATATATTTTTTATCCTGTTAATTATATCATAAAATTATCGTACAGATGATACCAAAGTCCGTGTACTTGTTGGAATTTATAGCTATTTTTCTTCTAATGTAGACTATAACCTATCAGAGTCTAAAAATCTCCATGCCCTGCATACATACAAATGGAATTTTTTTATATTGGTAGCTGGTATATATATTACTGCAATAGCCATTAACAGTAAAGAATGCCCGAGCAAGTGATCACCCGATGTTTTATTACTCTATAGAAAAGTTAACCAAAGAATGACCAAATAACGAGCTGCTCAAATAACCATAAAACACCTGGCATACTTGCTCAGGTAAAAATTAAATAGCAAGGCGGAAAAACCCTCAACGGAACCGTCAGCCCTATCCTTGCGGCATCGTCCCACCAAACTGGCATTTCAATGCCAGTTAAATAGCAAATGTTTTTCCAACGAATGATACTTCTACCTGAGCAATACGCGAGTATACGTCGATAGGCGGTCCCTCAACTAGAGGTAGCCATTAATCATTTCAAGCGTAGAAGTTCCATTGCACCAAGCGAGTGGTACATAACAACTCTTGTTATTCAGTTTGTAAATATACGCGTTGTTTGTTATATCACGAGTGTTCAATTTTCGATCCTTGATGCCAGACCCTGTGATACCATCCAACTAGTCCTTGTCCAAAAACCTGGTACGGCGATGTGACCCGCCTTTGGGAACGCCACCATATCTGAAGCAGCAGTTGCTCATGGGACAAATCACCCAACATTGCTATGCAGCGACTCTTACCCAACTAACGATACACCACGGCCTTTGCCAGGTTAAGGGTTAATCGTGGAATAGAGAGAGAGAGAGAGAGAGAGAGAGAGAGAGAGAGAGAGAGAGAGAGAGAGAGGGATATACACGCTTATTTTACTCTGAGCATTAACGCACATAAACGATGTGAACGATTTTTGATGTTCGAAATGTTAACCTGAGACACTTGTGACAATAATGCGTTTCCTCCTGAATTCTACGTGTTTTATATTTTCTTATAATAATTTTTTGATACTTTAGAAAAACTGGGCTATATAACTATTGTATATTATTTTTATAAGTTTGGAGTGCTTAAAAAGTTGACTTTATTTTCATAATAAAGTTATTATCTACGTACATTTTAGATTCCTGATTTATGTGAAACTAATTTCATAAATAGGAAAATATCTGGTGTATATGTGCTAGCTTATATTACTCTTTCATGATTCCTACAATCACTAAGTCTAGTCTATTGATTTTCAAGGATGCTGATTTATCCAAGCCAGAGAATACGTATTAAATATGAGGATCTAAACGTTATGATTTGAATTTAAAATAGGTATTTCTGTATGGAAATTTAAATCTTTTTCACGTTTTTTTATGTATAAGAAAAAAATACTTGATTAATAAATTTTGATACACGAGACTTTGAGTAAACACGATATACGTCCCCCTCGCAACCGTGATAACCGTATAACTAAATTTTTTTTAATGATTTTATATAAATAAAAAATACACTAAATTAGTTTTATGTAAATATTTAATACTCATTATCCTAAATGCATATAAACCGCTGCAAAATGATTTACTGCGGAATAATCGGCCGCCTTTTTTAAAAGGATATATAATATTCTAATCCTGATTAAATTAGCGAGGCAATATCAACACAGCATACGGGCAAATTATTATTAAATTATGAACGTAATTTATAATAGTAATATAAACCGATAACCTAAGTTTAATAACTAAACATTTACATAGTTTTAACTGCTGACAAAACTATGCTGTTTTGCTATCGTTAATAACGAATTATTTAAAAACATCATTGATTGTTAATCTTCCTCAGTCTCTAATTGGTTATACACATATGATAACCCAGGTAATAATATGCGAAACTATACAGAAGAGAAGGGGTTGTTACAACTTTATGTAAATTTGAGAGCAAACATTAACACACCATGAAACCGGGGATAAAATAGCGCTAAGCGATCGATATTAAGCATGATATTACTATGAGTGTCGAGAGATTATATGCTTTCGTGACACGTGACGGGTAAATATAGCGCGTTTGACAATAGGTACCCATTATATGCAGCTTTAACCTTTTGTGGACTAACTGCGTTCAGCTGGATTACACTGTATTTAACATCGCGCCCTCTAAGCGTAGCTTCTATGCACAACTTTGATTTTAGTAACGTTATGAATATTAATTAAATGACGCATTTTTTTATCGATACATATGCGAAATTGTTGAAGGAAAGCTCGAATAAATCTGCGACTATGTGAATTATTAAAATTCCAAATGGAGCACGCATCTAAACTATTTAAGAATGTTTATATTTTAAAATACATATCCTTCATGCTTTAAATACCTAAATTTAGTCCCAGTGAAGCAAAAGTGTATCTACATTTTATTTATACCATGAGTATTAAAAAAAAAGAAATTACGCAAAGAATTAAATGTCATTAAACGCTTACAAAATAGTATTGAATATATTGAATCTGAAAGACTTGCGGACTTAAAAGGATTATCAAGCTAGGATTTGTGCCTATTTCCGATTGTTTTTTTTTTTAATAATACAGGATATTATTTGATAATGTGGTGTATTTTACAATACAATGTAATGAATATTGCATGCAATTAATGAATAAAATGTATGATAATATCAAATAAATATAAAGTTACATTTTTACTCAGTATGCGCAGGCTTCAAAAGCCGTAAATATCAATTATTTTGCATTATTTACACTCATGTGCAAATTGCAAATACAGGTGCGTAGTTTAATCCTATAATTCACGACATTTCCTGACCTGATTTTTACCTTCAAAACGAGAAAAAGAAATGATTATAAACACAATACGGTCACATCACAATAGCAATTACCAAAACTTTAAAAAGATATTCTGTCCTTAAACAACCCCGATATTGACATCATTAGTCTTAACTTTCTAAAACTTTTTTTTTATTAAAACATACGTGCTACTGCTTGGCCTTGAACGTACACAAATATCATTTACATTTGCTTATGTCGCACGATTAAACCTATAACAATCTATTAAGGAGAACTCTTTGAAAAGACTTATGCGAAAATCTTTCGTAATGCAACTGTCTATTGATACTGCGTAAATAAAAATACAGATCATCACAACAATGTTAATAGTATTGAACACGAAAGATTGAAGCTTGCATGAAAAAATAGCGTATTGTTTCTGGATATAAAGAAAAACGTAATAATGGACATGAAAATCTCTTTATTCGATGCTCGGAATAAACCGGCGGCGGGCAATGGATTTATTCTCTATCCAGGGTGGAGAAACTTTTCAAAATTAAGCGAGTCAATATCAGGGGGCACTCAAAGATAAGTAAGGCTAAGAACTCTTAAAACGTTTTCTTCGCGCTTTATTATCTTAGCGACCCCTTTTAAAGACGGCTCCCAGGAGGAAAAGATCTTTTATCTCGCATTAAAGGAAATACCGTATATTTACAGGGGGGAGGGGGGTGAAAAAAACCTTGTATATTTAAACGGGCCAACAACTAGTCGCTCCGAACAAATCTAACTTTATTTCGAAAGTGGTTGACATTTGTGTTGTTGCCCATCCTCGCTATTTCCAGGAGGGGTAAAAATACCTCGGACAATTAGGTGAATCAACATCTCGGGTAAGCAGAAAGGAGGGATAACGATGCCTTTGTTTAACGGTCCTTAGTACAAAAATACCTCTTAAAAGTGACGTCTGTGCCTTCCTCCTACGAATGCTGGGGATATTCTTAACCGTCCTTTAGCATGAAGTAAGAAGCAAGTCTAATTTGCAATATGTATATCCATGTATATTTAATAACCTTTTATATATATCGCTGCTATAGCGCAATTTATTATTAATGCATTTTTATAATTATATACCTGATATTTTAAGGTACGTCGTAAATATGAATTAAATTTTTGGGGTCGAAATGAAAAATTTTAAATAATACTTTGAGTTAAAATGTTTATGCCCTTCTGATAGAAGTGCGTATCTGTAATGAACCCCGTACACATCAAGCTACTCAATAATGTTAACATAAAACCTACCGAAGCGGTCAAAATGAGCGGTCAGTCGTTTTTTAGAAAAACTGCTGTATTTTTAAAGAGGGCATTTTTAAAGATTTTCTACAATTATACCAGAGAGCCTGAATTATTCTATCGATCTATTAACACATCTTAATACCCTTCTTCTTTAAAAATATACCTGATATACGTAAGTAGGTCCGGAGAATAGAAAGTGGTAGGTTTAGCGTTAGAAATATGTTCCTTGGAGTCCATTTATATTAATCATATACTAAATGTTATGCAATATAAAATGCAAATACTAATTAACATAAAACATAAAAATATTTGAAATATTACTATAGCATAAGGCAAACATTCTACAACATGAAACGATTTAAATGTCAAAGAATTAAATCACTTAGGTTACTTTATTAGAAACGCCGTAAGTTCGATATTTCACAGATATAGAGTTATTTTGATGCACTATCGCCTTGAGAGTACACATCTACTTTAATATAATATTAAATATGTGTACAATAAACAAAGTCAAAAAAGTATCCTAAATATTTTCGAAGAATAAACTTGTCTATTTTCTTCCACTTTTTCGTATATACAAAAAAATGATTGTTCTTTTATTCGTCTAATCTACATACTGTACCGTAACATAACCTAATACACGTTCGTCGTTGATTGCATATTTGTTCAAATTATGCCGATGCCCGAATATTTTCATGACCAATCCTACACTTTATTATAAATACGCGCACTTAAACCCAGCATAAGCCGACTATTGTGCAATGTACGAAATATCTTAAAAAGTGCTTCAAAGAGCAAAGCGGCAAACTTATTCGCCACTTTGTCTTAATCACTCGCCCGTTCTAAACGCCGTGGATACCATACTCCTCAATAATTAATGTCTCGAGAGCACCCTTTTTGGGTCATGTCACTTAGCCGATATTTTTCCTGCGCCCAAAACCTCCCACGTCGTATTTTAACCTAACAGCCATTCGTGTTCTCAAGAAGCGTCGGAAGGTGTATCGATGCCGGTTCCACTCCCTATCCTGAGGGCGAGAGCTCGCGCGTAGGGAAACGAACGAGGCACGAGGGACACCCCGGATTTCGATTATCGTCGATAACTCCGCTAGATGTATCCCTTCTATGGTATAACAGTAGTTTCCGGAAATTCGCCTCGCCCCCGAGATTATCCCGCCCCGGGAATTCCCATCTCGCCATCGCGACCGAGGTCTCCTCTCCTCTCACCATGCCGCCCCGGTCTTAGCGCCTTTCCTCTCTTTCCCTCCCCTTTGTCTCCGCGGCCCCCTCGCGATTTGTCCCAAATTGCTTCATCGAGAATATTACTTCTGCCTTCTCCCCTAACCCTCCTCCGTTTATCCATGGCATATGATTCCATAGGTACGAACACGTTATTGAGTTGGAAACGGAATTTGCACCGCCCGAAGCGAGCACTGTTGGCCATGGAAATCGCGCTGAACGGAACTTCAGGTTCGCTTCAAGGTTAGGGTTGAGGTTGGGAAAGAATTCTCTGACCGTTGGGTATGGTATGCTCCACTGTTTTGTTAATGTTTATGGTTCCAGTTAGATACGAGTACGCCGTAAAGATATGCGAACATAGTTAGAGGTAGAATACGAGTGCCCTATGAAGATTTGCATACGAAATTTTCACCGCCCGAAGCGACGAAAGGCGTTATGGAAATTGTGTTAAACGGAACTCTGAATTCGTTTTGAAGCAGGGGTTGAGTTTTGAAAAGAATTTTCTGCGTGATATTTGGTTACTTGTTGGTCTGTTAATTCTGAAATCTTTGGTTGATGTGTAAAGGACAGGAGTGAGCGAAAAATAGCGCGATATTATGAATTCACCGATTTTATGATGCATTCTGTCGAAGTACATTCCTTTTACGATAGCTTTCAGATGAATTTTTAAATTTTTATAGAGAAGTCTCTGGCCACTGTATAAATTTTATTTCCACAAATCTGTATTAAAATCAACGCAAATCGAATGAGTACGCCCGGCGTTAGTCTTTGAGGGAAAATGAGTATTCAAACATACCATTAACCATTTTATCCATCGTACGCCGTGACGCCAGAAACAAATCAGCTTCTGAAAATTGTCAAAGAATTTGCTTTTAGTATTTGTTAATAACGTAAAATCACATATGTATATCTATGTTCATATCGAAAATCAATCAAAAACGATTTTACATAAATTTTGCGCGTTTCTCTGGTTATTTTAGGGATAAAAGTCTACCTTTCAAAGAGTTAAATAAAGATGTATAAGTATGCACAATCGTAATGTATCGTTCTTCTTTACGCCAGGCTATACTGTAAAAACTGAAAAAAAACTTATTCTAATAAGTCTTGTTTGATTTTAGGTATCTTAATGGTCATTCTTGCATATGCAATTAATGAAACAAAATTTATGCGATAAACAAACTAACTAGCAGCATCAAATTTGCTCGAAAACTTAGGTCAAAGAATTGCTAGACATGTAAAATTTTGAATAATTGCTATTTAGTGAAAGTTTATAGCATATAAGTATCATACCCTCGGTATTTCATGTTCTCTAGATTGAAGTTAGTGCGTTTGTGACTTGAATATTCATACTACAAATTCACTTTTGTGCGGATATCTCAAAAATCTTCTTCGTAAAGAAAAAGATTCGTATCCTAGGAATTGATAGTGTCCTAAAATTCATCGACAATTCACCCAATACAGGTTTAGAATGAAAAATTCTAGATTTTTTATTGAATCATAAAGTATATATTACAGTTTCATATATAGGATAAGCGCTCTTTTGTTAAAATTTTCGAATCTTGCGTGAATTTTGGAGCACCCACATAAGACTCGAGTTAGTACATGTAATTGCATTATCACGTAGCGCGACAGACGAATTGCGCTTCGTGTATACTCACAATTGTTTACGTATTCTCGGATGAGAAATGTGCGTGTACGCACGGATATGGATACAGCGCGTGTTTAATATGGTCGTGCATATTAGGTGCAGGTTAGGGCTAGGCATAACTTGGAACATATTGATTTAGCGGGAAATATATTTGCCACTTGCGCAGCTGGGCCGTGCGTTTTATACGCGTATTAACAGATTAACTGTAGGAAGCTTGTAAGTACACTGGGCGCTCTGCGTGCAAGCTGTTTTACTGGCTTTAGAACGAGTTACTTTTTACGCCCGCAATTCGGCGAAATCCAATGAAAACGAACTGGCTTTATCCGGATAAGTTTATGAAGAAACGTTAACCCTGGATAGAATTTCAACCCAAGTTTACTTTAAGCATGCTTTTTACGATTTGTCATGAAACAAAGATATTAGGGTGCTTAAAGCAAAATAGTGCGTGTATCATTGGTTAAAATAGTGTGTACGCATTATTTGTTAATTACTGTTAATACATTTATCGTTGTATTTATAATAATTATGGATATAATAGTAATATAGATAATTTCAAAAGGCGAATAAACAGCTTAATAGTATATACTATACATCATGAAATGCAATCAGAACATTAGGAGTATCATCGAATAGGCATAGGTATGACACACAGAAAGTATTTCTACACAACATTTTAGAATAAATGCAAAGAATTTAGGACATTTGCGTACGCTGTATTTAAAAGTTTATATAAACATTGCATACGCGTTTATGGAAATTGTAATCTGCAATTTATAAAAAGTAGATTTATAAAAAATGCGGTAAATCCAAAAGGCGACACAGGAGATATAACCTATCGATTATCAAAAATTCATAATAACATTTAGAATTTTCTGAAAACATTTTGTATAGCGCCTTATCTAATTTTTGCTTGGTTTATTTACTTTTCTCTCTCTTGTTTCAGAATGCACATTTTTACCCAGATGGGAAGGCACCTGGTTTCAAAGTGGCGTAAGACAGCCAATCGTCATATCTAAAAATGAGCTCTCGAGCAAGGGTAGGTGTCTTCACAATGAGGGCGACAAGTTTCTTCTGGTTGATCAGTAAGTATATTTTCAAACAGTATTTTCCTGCTTACCAATTTTTTCCGAAAGGATAAATGTTAATATTTATTTAAACAAAGTTTATAGGAAATACTGTATTATATCAGTACATTTTTGTAATGGATATAAATATATCATCCATTACTTTTGTACAAATAACATTTTAAACATTGTACATTGCAAATATAAATTAAACGCAATTAAGCTTATATACATCATATAACTTTATTGTCTTTTTCTTAAAATAAGTTATAGTCATCATATATTGAATGAAATAACAAACTTTGTTTTTAATAGTATGTTATACAATAAACGATACTTTCATCATCGCCTATACACTGTTGAACATATGGATAATATCTAATCGCTATAGTTTTCACATCCTAACTGGGAAAGTTACATTAATCTAAAGGATAAATATTTCGGATAAGTAAAAGCAGTAAATTAGTTAACTGTTTGAATTTAGTTACTAAATGTATTTGCATTGCATCGATGTTTGACTTTCATAAGTCAAATTTTTGAATAGCTGTTAAGGAAAATAATGCAAAAATAATAATTAAGAAAACATTAAAAATGTATCAAAATGTAAAAAACAGAAAGACATTGCATTACACGATATAAACATCTGATAAAGCATCTTCCCCGTATATTAATATCAAATTATATCGATATTAAGCTATGTACCCTACAAATTTCAAGCATTTATCTTGTCACATAATAACGTAAATCACAATTTTTTATCTGCGATACTCCATGACTTTGAAAGAATGAAGTTTGAGGAAAGAACCCGAACATTGAAAGCCATCCTTACTTGAAGCTGTGCATTCTGATAATTCTCTACAACCTAAAACTTTTCGAAATCTTAATTATATTTTATATACAATATAATCCACACATTTTCGGCAAAACGGTAGTCGATTTAAAACATAATCCATGTATAGAATATGATAAATATTAACTCCGTTCGGTAACCTTTCAAGTGTTAATATTTTTGTAATCAATGCATTTAACATAGAACATGTACACGGGTATAAGTTTTTCTTCCGAGTTACACGCCATCCATTCCACAGAGACCACACACCATTTGTACACATCATACGCAGTGCAACAAAAAAGGCCAGAAGCATCTCGCCTTTACATTGTTCCCAACTCGAACATCGCTATCTATCAAGAAGATTAGCAACGGACAAAGCCTAGCTTCTTTCTAACGAAATATTAATTAGAAGTTACCAGGAATTATAGAGGGTTAAGATTCTTCTGAATATGTCGGAATCGGTATCTCGCACATTATACCATATTACCAGGTATATTAACATATCGCTCTTCATATTTCATCCACTCATCTTGATACGAGGTAACTCCAATTAAAAAATATCTGTGATATTCGATTTCACCGAGAGAGTGAAAATTGGGGAAAGGACTCGAATGAGGATTCACATCGGTGTCTCATTGGTGGCTTATTCAAGGCTGTGCATTCTAGAGTGAGTTCGACTCCCAGACTAGAGGGGATTAAAAGCGGGGCTTGCATGATGTAGTCGTTCTTCTCGTACAGCCGAGAAATACACGCAAAAGCGGTAAAGAGGGAGCGAGGCGCCGTTTCGCTGCGTAATGCTCGGTCACACGAGCCGCACCAAGTTTTTGTGGAGATTTCTATCGGTGCCGCTTGCAAAGTATCCGATCGATACGCCGCCAACTGAGATAAAAAGAGAAAAAAAGGAGGACGTTAGTAGAAAACGCGTCACGAGACACTGAAGAAATTTTAATGCCGAACCTTGGATATGAGGAATAATGGAGACTAAAAATACACGAGATTCTTTATTGTTGATTGGAACTTTACAATGAATCTTTCAGGTTATTTTCACGGCCCAGACGATAAACGCACACTATCGATAAAAAAAATCTTTGGTAGACGGTGGTTATTAAATAAATGATGGATATATCTGCCGACCGAGATAGAAAGTGTCGATAAAAAACGGGACACGGAACACTGAAAAAATTCGGATATCGCTGATTGTATCTTACCACGAGGGATTTGTGATTTTTTTCTGATTCCACAATCAATGTAGCGGTATTTTTAAAGTTTTGAAGGGTAAATTGCGATTGCGTGGCTTGAATCAACGATAATTGGAAAATTATTGATTGATGCATCGTTTCCGAGAATTGAATTAATGTTAAAGGCAAACGCATTTCATTTCATTCGAAGCGAAAATTTAAATGTCTAATTTGAATTTTAGTACTGAAAATTCCTATTTTTCTTGATTTCTGAAATCATTTGGCTGTTACAATTTATGATATATGAAGTAACTATTTCCTATTGATAAAAAAAATCTGGGGACGTCGATGATTGGTAGGAAATACCGAATTATTGTTGTAAGACAAGCGAATAAATTCCCGAAAGTGGTTATCACAATAACGTAAAACATTTTTGCAACCGCGAAATTTTAGTCGATTAAACGAAACGTGTGTTTGCTGTAATGAAAGATACCCATAAAAATTTCACCCGACATAAAACTGGAATTTATTCACTATGCTGCTATATTTAACCGCACGTTTAATAACCGCTCGGTAAAACTCGATTGTTTGACTAGATTTTGGGTTTCCTACACGCCATATACAATTCTTGTGCAATTTAGACTATAAATTCGTGAACAGATAAAGTTGCAGTGGTTAAATACAATCGATATTTTCGAAAATCGAATTCCGTGAAGAAAGATCTTAATTCTACACCTTAAATTTGATTTTACATGAAAAATCACATCTTGTATAATTACGCCACGATTAGGATCACATGTTTTATATTATATTTAATGCACAAAAAATATTTTTGTTCCTAATTTATATACCTTCAAATGTTCAAAATCCTTTACATAGTTTATAGTCGTAAGACTACTGGATCTGTCTACACACAATTATTAAGGAATACTAATTTTATTGGATACTAATTAAAAACTGACATACATCTTTACAAGTTTTTCTGTAATCTCACTCTGCATTTATTCCTTCTTTCTTGTTAATTTCCCACTTCTTCGCCTATATACGCTCATACGTATATAATTGGCAACATAACATGTATAATTTAATATACATACATGTTAATATAATGTAACATAACACAATTTGACAACAATCGAATGCTGATACCGCCCTGCTGTAGATCAAACTAATCGAGCATCTGTGTAGTAAATAAAAACAAACAATTAATTTTTCTTAACTAAACTCGTCTGTTGAATAAAAAAAAGTTTAATTTAATGTTACAGTGGGAAGTGTTTTTTGGAGTTCGCAATGTAAAGATTAATTCGAAGGCTAATGCTAAACTAAACATTCCAATTGTCATACGCGAAAGAACTGTAGGAAACACTGAAAAATTGAACCGTTTATTGTGAAAGTGACCTAAGTCCATTTATATTCAAATGGCGATATTTAGAAGTTTGACTTTTAAAGAAATTAAAAATATACGTATAGAATATCAATGTGTTACCTTACTTAAGTATTGTATGTCTAAGAGACTTAAATTTACTCCTATTAAAATAATAGAGATTATTAAAAGATTATTAAAATAATATGTGTTTTAATTTAATTGTTAATTGAAGTATGAACTACGTCTTGCGTAAAATATCTTACTCAATTCTCTCCTTGTCAACAACTGTGAGGCATTTAGTGACAAGGGTCGATCAAATCTCAGATCCTACTCGATTATAAAGGAAAGTCTTCGCACCGTTATAACAATATCAATTTATCCACAGATAAAGTAAACAATAAATATAGCAGAAAAAAACACAGTATGTTTATACTATATGAAATATTATTTTAGGGTCTTCATTACGGTATTGGTGATTTTGGACATTTAAATAATACACACAAATCTCCGAACTTATTTTAATATTTTTCTTATCGGACATTATATTAAGCTACTTTCAATCTTAAGAACTATAAAGCTTTTACTTAAACAATTTTATGTACGTATTTAATAGCCATTAAGCCATTAGAAAAAAAAATATCAGAATATTGCCGAAAATCTTCGCGTCTCATAATCTAGTCATTGTTAAAAAAAAAGGAACATTTTTTCCAGCATGGAAAACCCAATATCCCTGTTATTACGGATAACTACAAAGTGTTCCAATATAATGTTTCTTACTGGAATTTCGAAAAAAAACCGTGCAAAGCAAAGTTGTATACCTAGTATTTTCAATTACTTTTGTATGAATGTCATTTTAAACATTGTACCTTAAAAAAATTAATTAAACGCAACTAAACTTATACACATCGTACGTTAAAAAAATTAATTAAACGTAACTAAACTTCTACACATCTTATAACTTTATTGTTCTTCTCTGAAAATAAGTTATAGTCATTCATAGTTTTACTCCAAAATATGTTTCAGTCTTAAAATTGGCGAAATATGCTTGACTTTCCCATCATAAATGTATTACGAGTTATGTTTCTACATATCCTTCATGTGCGCGGCTATTCAAATTCTAACATAAAATTCGCTTTTACTATCCCTCGGCCTTACTCTGGCCCTTGTCAAAAAAAAAAAAATAAAACATTATTTTTCCAGCATGAAAAACCCAATATCCCTATTACCACTGCAAATGTTCCAACACCTGTAAAGTGTTCCAGTATAATATCCGTCACCATTACAATACATTTTTCTCCATTCCAGGAAGTCCTGCTACCGTTGCGTCGTCATCCACGAGAAGCACCCGAATGTTCTCCAGTACAAAGAAAGTGAGTACCATTTGCGTTAAGACCTCCCGACAGAGTTTGCGCCCTCCCACGTCTTCCTCGTCGTTCTCGTTGTTTCGTCGGATCGATAACGATTTCCTGGTGGCCCTCGGGGACCCATTCGTTAATTAGAATGCCGATCGTTAATTAAAAGCTCGAGGATGACGAGAAGAACGGAGAACGGGTGAGTTGGTTGGGGAAGGGGCAAAGTGGGGGCGCCGAGAATAATTCTTCGAGAAGAACTTAACGACTTTCCTTCCCGTGGAAGCGACGAGCACAGGGCGGCGAGGACGAAATAGAGAACGGCTCCGCTAATTCCGGGTGACGCTGCGGACCTCGTTTACAGTGTAAAAGAAATCGAGAGCACTTTCGAAGGCCCTACGTAAAATACGCCGGTGCCTCGTTAATACGTCCAGCCGGATGGATGCCCGAGTTTCCGGAACGTCATAATGGTCCTCCTCCTGTTTCTTAAGGGGCTCGGGGTAAATCGTTTTGGGATTAACGCGATGGTTTTCCTTGGTTTGAGTCACGTTTATGCATTGACCACTCTTCGATAACTTGAGATACTGGACCTCGAAGTATCTGCTCGTTACAGGATATCTGGAATAACCTACGGTTGGAATCGAATTCGATAAAAATTCATTTCTTTGCGAGGTTAGTACAAAAAACAATATCCTAACTTTGTAACCGATTTACATAAACGGATTGCTAAGAGTCTGATATTTAACATAACCTGCAATCAATATGATTTAAAACTGCGTGAAAACCGCGTAGTTTGTCAGTACACTATTATTGTGTAGCAACCTAACCGATGAGAAGGATATTCACTTTTCTAAAAAAAGTGCGTATATTAGGCACGTATTTCATTCTTGTATTCAAACAGACTAAACGTAGCTTTCTTGAATCGTGGTTAAAGTAGCGAGCAAGCACCGATACTTGAGACCGTAACGCACTACTGTTGGCGCATCTTAGGAAAACCGATAAGAGGAATGTGGGTCTAATTGGTCGGACGAAAAGTGGACGCTTCTACTTTACACGTACTTTCGACCCAGGCATATTATTCGCTAAGCTGTTCATCAGATTAATTCGACCGCATGCCAAAGGCAGTAAAGGCGAGTCTCAAAGCGTTGACGTAAACATAGATAGAATCGTGGTACAAGAAAATACGAGAGGGAGTCAAACGAAAACCTTAAATAATTAAAAAATTTTTAAATCTTAAATAATTTTTAAGGTTTTCTCCGTAACGTTGTTTTCTCCATGAAATAGTCTCCACGACGTTCAACATACGTCCTCCAGCGCGTAGGAAGTGCACGGATTCCTCGGAAAAAAGAATCTTTTGGCCGTGTGCGCAGCCACTCGTGTACCGCCTGGTGCACCTCTTCAGCGATATGCCTGACCCGGACGCAAAGCGTCTGCCACAGAAGTCACGCCATTTCCGAATTTTGCACTCCATTTATACACTTGCTGTAGTGATACACATGCATCACCATACTGGACCTTCATTCGCCGATAGATTCCAATAGATTTCATACCTTCACTGCTCAGAAAATGTATGACGGAACGTTGTTCTTCCTTGATGCATGGCGCAAGCAGAGTAGCCATTTTAAACTCGTATTGAGACAGCGTTTCGCTTGTTTGTAGTACTTTGCGACTTGTTGAGCATTCTTAAAATCATGGATAACGGCACTGACAATTTACAAAACACTAGCGCACAATTTCGATTTTAATTACATTTTTAAGATTCTCTATTGACTTCCCGTCGTATTTTTGACACAGGCGTATTATTCGCTAAGCAGTCACACAGGTTAATTCGACAGTATGACAAAGGCAGTAAATGCGAGTTATCCAGATAGACTGAGATAACGCGAAATAAACGACGAGTCTCAAAGCGTTAACGTAAACATAGATAGAATCGTGGTACGCGAAATAATAAATCCCGTTTAGTTTAGTAGATGCTTCGTAAGCTCAGGAGCCCTACTCCTTTGCAATTCGTGACGTAACTGCCTAAATGTGGGCAGTGGTGAAGCATCAGAAGGGGGGGATAGGCATGTCTAGCGAGAGACCCCTTTGCCCCTGTGTCGTTTCAACGGTTTCCTTAGCTGCTTCCGATAGTATTAGTTTGTTCGAAAAGTTTCTTCCGTTCTATAAGAAAATAATAAATGTTCGACATACTTGTTTAGTATTATTTTATTGTATCATGCATACAACTAGAAGATGACTGTAAGATAAAGATTGCAGTATTTGACAGAGTAGGTTTCATGTTTGTATAAACATGACGAGGTAGAGCAGTAGCGTGCACATAACGGAACACACTTTGGCACAACCGAATACAAGCTTTTTAATATAAGTAAAGCAGAGTAAAGCAGAATGTTATTGGCAAATCGTGGTATTTTGTAAACTCATAAATCTGCAGAAGGTATATAATAGTGCTGTTTATTATTATGGGTGAATTATAATACTACCAACCTGTGCCATAATAAAATCGAGAAGCAGTATAATGTTAATAATTGTCGTTTTATCATAACAAGTGGAATCACGTTGTGATATCCGATCGACGTATTTCTTAAGAAGTTCATTCGTGTTCAAGACTTTGTCATCGACTAAATTTCGATTGGTCTACAAAATATGTTTTCTACAACATAATAACTATGTGTAATGCATACTTTACATGTACAAGAATTAAAATGTGATGACAACAAATAAATATTCTACATTCGTCATATACATTCATGACCTTTTTTTACTAATTTCATTTATTTTTGACGTAATACATAGGCGGCATTTTATTTTTTTTAAGAGCTGTTAACTACATTTTGATCCTCCGACTATGGCCGAAAGTGATATACCGCGAGGATGAGGATAGTTTTGGTGGGAGAAGAAGTAAATATGGATCCAGATGAAAAATGGGTTAGGGGTGGGTGAAGAGGCCGTGAAGTATAACATGAATATATGTATATCTATGTACAGGTCCTTTCAAAGTAAATAATTTGTCCAGAATGATTTTTATAAAATCCATACATATCAGGCACGTTGATATACACTGCTATAGGAAACGATAAATTTGGTTGGATAAGCCAGTTAAGTATCCTTAATTATCACAGTTTAGAGGTGAAGCCTTGTTTAGATACGGTGTATCAATAAAGTATTAGGGCAATAGGTTATTCTTAAATATCGTTATATATTAACCTAATGTATTAATTAAAAATATGCGTTTTCGTGTCTTTAGACATATGAATATAGAATATTTTTTTCCGAACACAAAATATGGCAGTCAAAGTAAATAAAAAGAGGGAGATGCAAATTGCATATTTAGAAAGATATTCCGAGTTCTTCCGAATTGTTCACCACAAAATAAGTTTTTAATATTTTGTGAGCATGTCTTCAGCATTAATTATTGCTTGTAATGAATTTGGCATTGATTCCACAAGTTTGTTCATAATTTCTGGGTGAATTTTCAACCATTATTCTATTAGTGCGTTTTTTATTTTTCTTTTTCTAACTTATAAACCTAATATACGCCAGGAATTTCTTGTGCAATTACTATGTGGTAGTTGGCGTGGTTCCTATTTTTCCTGTTTCGTGTGTGTAACATTGATATTTTTGTCGGAACAAAAATGTGTTTTATACGTTTAATTGAATGGCACTTCGTCGTAAATTGTCTAGCCATACATCGAAACACATTTGATCGTTCATAATTGCTCCATGAATGTTAAATTTCCAACCTCATTATTTGATATAGAATCTGAAATCGTTGGTCGAAACCTTGTCCAGTTTGGTGTTGGATCTTTACCATACATTTTTTTTTCTATCAAGTTTGAAAATACTTTTGTCGAAGAAAATTTAATATATAGCGTACGTGTTTGCGAAGTCGAGTCGGTTTTGCTTATTTTTATTATTTACGAATGGCTCTTTCCTTATTGTCCTGCCATAAATTTTAACAGAACAATTCGTGCAGTTTGAACACTGTCTTTCCCGTAGATATTGCAATGTCAATTAACAATCTCTTATTATATTTCGTAGCACCGTTACAATTAATGTTCTTAGTCTCCTCGATCGTGATCTATTTTCTCTATAATTAATTTCTGCATACGTTTGTATGAAATTATTCAGTAATGAGAAATGTTACTTTAATGATTTTCCAATAACTCCCGTTGTGTTTACGCAGAAAAACTATTTCATTTCACACAGACGGCAACAATTCATTTCCTTGCGAGCCATATTTTCTCTATTACATGTAAAAAGAAACTAATTGTAGAAATCTAAAAAAATGAAATCCTATAAAGAAAGTGTACTCACATTCGAAGCCACGCAATGCATATAAAAGTGAATGAATCTGTACTTTATATTAAGACCATAACTGTTCGAATCTTTTCTTGAGCATAAAATTTGTGTTTTTCTATTTTTATTTGCTTCATATAGACGATGTCGAGTATATAGAAAGACAACAAACCCGGTATTTTGTATTAATATTTATATTTAACATATGAAGGCATTTAAAAAAAAGTGAGTGTGTTAATATTCATTTGACTTAAAGTATTTCACTATAAAATTTTTACGTGGATCCTAAGTGATCATAGTTTATATTACTGCATTGAATATGTTGAAGGGTTTGCTTTTTTCTGTAAATAGCTTTATATATAAGCTTTTTTTCATATATTTTGTATATAAAACAAGCATACGTATTTTCCTACTTTACATTTATCTAGATAACTATAAGCTGCACAAGATATGGTATTGATTGTCCGTACTTTCAAAAGAAAAATTTTATTTACGTTTCAATCAGCGTATAAAATCTTCACTTGTCACATCAATAAACAACCACCGTTACGTGATGCATAAATCGATTTCAAAAGTATTATTATATACATAGGCAATTCTAACTTTATTGCTTCTGAAACTATTAAGACAATTTGCGTGAATTATATTGGTCATTGACGAGCATTTACTTCTTACACTTTTTAATAATTTCTAAATTCTGCATATGATTCTATTGGAATAAGAATTTCAGTCGACAGAACGATATTGTGTATGAGACCGTCCCTAGCCATTAGTGCGTCTTTCAGATAATTAAGCTTATAAAATGTTAAGGATTAAATGAATTTGAAAATCATAAATATAAAGTTATATCTTTATAAATAAAGCTATATCTTCGAAAAAAGGTGGTGAGCAAATTTGATACTAGGGTAACTGGACCGTGCATGATAGAAAGACGCGGCCGAATTTGAATTCTACTTTAAAAAGCTTGGAAAAAGAATTTGATCCGAGGGACTGGGTAACTCAGTGATAGAGTAGTCGTCCGGCATACGAAAGGTCCCGGATTCAAGCCCTGCTCCGGTTTAGATACGCCAATGTCCATTTTTTTCCACGCCTTTTTTTTTCATAGACATGGCTTGATTCACCTTATATTTATGATCAATTTCATTTGACTCTTAAAATTGAATAACCTCAATTATATGAGCCACGCACTTGCGGCTAGGCGTTCTCACACGCAATATCGCTCTCTCGACTAAAATTCTTATTCCAATAAAACCAGATGGAGAATTTAGAAATGATTAAGAAGTGTGAAAATTAATTGCTCGTCAATGACCGATATAATTCATGCAAGGTGTCAAAAATAGCATATTTCCATAACGTGCTCTGCAATTTTCGCGACGACCGCTTTGTCCGGTTAGCCTTGAACTTGAAACGGCCTGTACCGTACGAAATGCAGCTAAACGAAAACAGAGGTGGAGCAACAACGTCGGGGAGGCCCCGAGTTTGGCACTCGGGCCAAACGAAAGAGGAACGAAGAGGGTGGCGCTGTATATATGGGCCAGAAAGAAAGGACAGCGACCTCTGGATCCGCCCCTCGTGTCTCGCGGCCGCATTTTTCGACGATTTGTCAAAGTCCCTCCGGTACTTCTTTTTTTATCGGACTTTAATCTGCATAGTGTCAAACCGCAGATAACGTCGCCCGCAGCCTGCACTCGGATCGCCGCTATGTTGCGCGGAAATGTGGGTCGTTCCGGAAAAGAATGGGAAGAATGGGGAAAGAATGAGCGCTGGACGATGACGGATCCTGAAAAATCGATCACGGCAGACTCAATAAGCGGAATTAGAATTTATGCTTGATACGTATTTGACGATAGGAGCAAAAGAGAAAATGAGTACTGGCTGAAAATGCACGTACCTTCGGTTTAGCCAGTGCGGATCGCTCCTCAGAGAGTTTTATTATTGCCTGTTTCGTGTATGACCGGCGATTAACCACTTGCGCTATAAAGACGTGCTACGCACGTCGAGATGCTTTCGTTCCAAAACCCCCAGCGACGTATATATCACGTCTATAGGCATTTATTGGAAAAATAAAAACAAGATGTCCGTCACGTCGGTTAACAGTTAGATATTTTAGGTATGTCGTACGGATTTTTAGGTGTAATGTAACGCCTTACCGCACGTTATATTGTACAGTGCGGCACGGCAACCGAAAGTTAAATCGTAGCGCAAGTGGTTAAAGCGTTCGGAGTTACATTTTAAGCGACAACCTGAGATGTTAACTGGACATCGTTTTTACTTTGTGTGAGACTATTCGGTATGTGAAAAAAGTAATTACAAGGTGATTCAAGGAAGAAGAAAGCTCACTGGATTTTTGCAGCAGGGAGAAATGCACGTTTTTTAAAATTAGATTACTGTTGTTGATTCTGGAGATTGGATAAGAGTTGTTTTAAATTTTCACTTTAAATTAGATAAACGTTGTTGACGTTTACTTTTCGTGCAATTATTTTTACTCTGTACAGGTCTGTTGAGAAATATTTTAAAAAGTGTTGAATATATTATGAACGGGGTTCCATGATAATTACTCATTCTTTTAACGTGAGTTAAAGAAGATGGGTTCATTTGTTTTGGGAGGAATAGTTACTGTAAACTTCACTAGCGTTAATGCTTCATTTGACACACAGGTTTGCTTAACAAGGATAAGATTTAAAATTGGCTTACGTGTTTCGTTGATACGACACAATATTTCAAATTTAATTAAAAAATAGTATTATTGTAGTATGACAGTTTATATGCAGTGAAATATCCGTTTCAGAAAATATATAAAAATGTTATCCTATTTAAGTATTTTTAAAGTTAATATTTTTAGTATTTTTAAAAAAGTTTTTCGAAGTTTTGCAGATTTCTTGTTATGTATTTTATGTTTAACATATTCCCAACAACGTTTGTCCTAGGCTTGATATAATATACGTTTTATCGTTTATATGGATATGACGTAACTTTAAAATCATTATTGTAATTACACGAAATCCGTTAAATAAAAAATTTACTGATTCAAAAAATTGTACAGCAGATGTAATGCACTCAACTACTTTTTTTAGTTTTTATAAAAAATGGATTCCAAGTTAATGTACGCTTTTATGTTATTAAATAACGGTAAAAAATAATAGAGAATTTTTTAAATTTCTAAAAACATGGTTTAATTTATATAAAATATATTTGAAAGTAATTGTTTGATATTCGCGTTCCTCGAAAAATATAAGATCATTGTATTCTAATCCGTACTGAATGAAATTTTAATAAGAAAAACTTTTAATAACAAAAGAGCAATGTTTCCATGATATTGTGAAGTCACCTTGAAGCTACAATATAACATAAACTTAGTCTAATAATCGTGCGTAAAGAAAACACACGGTGAGGGGGGGGGGTAGGGGGGTTGTTGAATGTGTAAAATATGAAGAATTAATGTACAAAGATAAAAAGGAGAAATGCAGAAGGATTTTTCGGTTCACAGATTGTTGTATTTTTTTTAGCAGCGTTCCGCATGGTTAAACGTCCGGCATTTATGCAAAATTCCTACATACCATTTAAATTAGTCAAACGCAGGATATTAATTTGAGAAAGAATTTTTAAATGAAAAGCTACATTAAATTTATTACGATCGAAATGGAGAAAATGTTGTGAATTCAAGTTTTAAATGGCTGGGAAACATAAAGTTTATTGCATGAAAGATCGAAGAGCGCCATAGAAAGTTTAGGAGTTAAGCATGAGCAGAAGCAAAACATAGAACTGCACTCTTTCATTTGAATAATACACGAACTATTTTTTATTTTTTATCGAATATAACATGTTTTAAAGAATACGATAGTTTTTTATATAAATTTATATTTTTTTAAATATTTAAATGAATTGGGAGAGTGTTATAAATATTATTATATTATTATAAATATAGAAATATTTCTTTTTGTTATGCGAACCTAAGAAATGTTGTAGTATCCTAGTTAAAAGAATTTTATATAATCTTATGAACGAGTAATATCGTATCCTATGCAGTTGTATTACGTTTTGAAATACTGTATAAATCTTTCATATGGGCATCAAATGAAACTTTATAACAAAAGGATTCCGTACATATACGTAGTAGTTTTTTTTTGCAGTCAAGATTTTTTTTGTTAATGCCTGTGTGTATATTAGTGTTCATTAGTTACACTTGGTTACTAATCAAAGTTTTGAGTTATATCCGGCACACCAATCAATCAGGAATTTTAAGCAACACATTTTTGTAAACACCATGAGGTTTTATAAACCATTAAGCTCGCTAAAAAATAACAAGTTTGAGGGCTGTTTAAAATGCAATCGTGTTCACTTTTACAAGTTTTATATGGATCCAATGGCAAAGTGTCACACTTTGCTACAAGAAAATTTTCAAAGGCAACTTACGTGAATTATATTGGTCATTAACGAGCAGTTGATACCCACACTTCTTAAAAATTTTTGAACTCTCTATCTGCTTTTATTCGAATGCGAATTTCGAGTATCGGTCCAGTTACCTCGGCGCCCAATGTTTCCCACAACTTTTTCAGATATGGCTTATTTCTCCACCTTTATTTATGATTCTCAATTTCATTTAATACTTGATATTTTTTAACCATAATTATTTAAACCACACACTAGTGGTTACATACGTTCTCACACACAATGTCGTTCTGTCGACTGAAATACTTATTCCAATAAAATCAGATCGAAAATTAAAAAATTCTTAAGAAGTGTGAGCTTCAACTGCTCGTTAATTACAAGTATGATTCACGCAAGCTGCCTTAATAGTGTCACAAGCAATAAGATTAGGAGTGCTTATGTATAAATTGAACATTTTAAAAGGATTAACTCCCTTAAAACAGTAATACTATTTTCATAATATCTGCTCTCATGCGTTCTTTTTAACGGTGATCTGCACAGCGTATCGCGAAAAAATACGGAAAAACTAAATTCTGCCAATAGCAGAATTCTGCCAATAGCCAAAAACAGATTTAATATGAAAGTTGGGTGAGCAATACGATAGCATTTTTAGTATTCAAAAAGTTCAAAACGCATGGCAATTGTTCGCCGAATTTTTGTCCACGGGATTATTGCTACCGGCTTTAATTGCAGACCGATATTTACATCCTGCAAAACGAATGAAAAAAACGTGATAACGCCTACAATTTTTATCTCAATTATTCATTATGATTTAGAAAGATCGATCAGATAAATGAGGAAATATCTACTTATATATTCTTATCGATTATAATAGTCATAATAAATAAATCAAAGAAACACGGCTAAAGTAGTCCTGAAACATTTGTGTTAAATGTAAACGTGAAGAAGATTTAATTGCCTTCTTTAAAATTATAACTATTTGGCCGGTTCTGCTTTTGTAACATTTTTCAATTCTTAATCAATTAAGTTGTTTTTAAAATAGTTTTCCAAATCTATTCAGCATTTTTACTACCACAACGCATACAATCAATTATTTCTGCAACGTTATATTTTAAAAAGCACATATTTTTGATAACTTGTTAAATAACACTACTACAATAATAATTAATACTACTTTATGTATATAATTTTAGTTTTAACACGTTCTACAATGCATACTTAATTATATTCTTTTAACGCATATTACAATTAAAGGAATACTTAATACATAGTTTCTTTACATATATTATAAAAAATTATTATTAATTTTACAAATCAGCCGTGGCAATGTAATTAGCATTTAAAATATACTGGTTGCTATTATCAGTTTATCTACGACCAGCTTGGTAATACATAAAGTTTTAATATTACGTGTTTCTAATAACACGAAAAGGTGGTGTATGATTGTGGTAAACAAAAAGACAGAGTTCATTATTTGGAAAGTAAAGAAAAACTATAATATTTACTATCGCACGTAATAATTGTATGTAGGTATTTCTGTCTGAGCCTATAGATCGAAAAGATATTATGAATATAAATCCGGTGTATATTAATCATTTAATAGATACGACAGAAAGCTTTTAGCCATATACTCTCATGACATTTTAGGGTAAAAATTTATAACTATTCGAATATAGATACCGTCGTACCACAACACGTGTTAACACATAAACTTTGAACGTTCATTAGACGTGTTACATATTTGCTTCATATGCATCTATAGCAAAATCTTAACGATGTGTATTTATAACGCATTGCAATACAAATATTTCATATTAAATCGCCTATTAAATATACATCGAGTCTCGGCAAAAGCAAAATTAAGTCAGTAAGAAACACATTGTATAATACTTACGGAGAAAAGTATAATGTGATTAACGAACGCGTGTCCTGTAATTGGTTCTTTTGATATGTAATAATCGTATTTACTTTTATATTTATAAAATATTATTTGAAATACAACATTGGCATATGTAAATTATGTATCATTTTAATGTAGTTTTGTGTTAAAATATTTCTATCCTGCTTCGAATATGCATTTTGCATTTCGAATGCATTCTCGTTTCTGTTCTTTCTAAGAATCTTTAAGTCTGTGCTTGAAATAATGGACAACGAACAATATATATAACATTTTTCTTTGAAATAATATAAGATTTTTAACGAAGCAATAAAATTGTGTTAATGAAGTAAAATCCATAAAGTGATCCTTATCGCCATCAATGCTAATCTTCCATTGCAATATTGTCTTTTTTCCTTGATTTTTAAAACTCGTGTACCTCCAAACTGATTACATTATTTATTTTGAAAATATCACTAAGAAAATAATGACCTAAGGACTAGAAATCAAATCATTCTACAAAACCATTGATTTAAAGATTATTATCAAATTCAACCTACGAGGCCTACAAAGTCAATGTGTAGGCTTGTTGTTCATCTTGAATAAGAATGTAGATCCATTGTTTGGGACGTGATAAGGCAAAAATTAAAACGTTGCAAAGAACTGTTATGAATTCAATTTATCATATTATAAAAAATATATATATATAACATATTACCTTTTCAAGATATATCATTAGAAAGCCCAGCAAGAACCCATATTTTAGATACTCACGCAGACCACTAATAACCAGTAACAATAAGCAGGCGAGTGTTTACATATATCTCACGTGCATGATCATTGGAAAGCATCGATAAGAAAAGTACACAATGTGTAAGTATACAAAATATACAAAGGGATGGCGCAAGATTAAGCGCGAGAAAAAAGACATCGGGAAATGCGAGTCGATCGACAGTCGCAGCGCGGATAAGCAGACGCGATCACCTTCTGCTCCATTTTTCGTTGGCTACGGTAACACCTGCGCGTGAGAAAGTTAAGTCAAGTCCCCTGCCGGAGTGGAGTCGGTGTTGGGAAGTCTCGCTACTTTTCCGGAGCAGAGGAAAAAAATCGAGAGAAGTATCATCCGTTAAAGTTCCATCGGTATAAACTTGCTACTTTGGCAAATTCGTCATCGTCCACGGTTCCGTTTCACCTCCACTTTCGATCTCTCATCTTTTTTCGAGAACGACTTTTCAAACGTCTTAGCGTGGACACTGTAGGAACTTCTCGCCGCTTGGGTAAAGTTGGCGCGTTTCGATGCATATGAAATACGATGGAAGTACTCCGATGAATAATCTCACGCTGCACCAGTTTTCTGGATTTATAAAACACGTAAGGTAAAAGCACCAGTACTTGACACTTTTTCAAAAAAAAGAGGTAAATAAATAAGGAAACCGCGAGCTGGAATACATCAAACCTTATTAGTCTATATGGTGTCGCCCTTTAGCTGCTTATTCGCGAAATACAGTACGCCATTGAGAAGTGTCATAGCGACCAGTTAATCAAACTCTGCGCGACTCTCACGATTTTTGCGTATTTTTTTATATAAATCACTCAGGACTTGGTTAAAATGTAAGTATTGCAAGTTTGTATGATTTACATCACCAAGCCTTGTTCATTAATTTTTTGTTCTCCCTATGTCCACTGCTGAAACAAAAGGATGTCCACTACTAAATTTTTTGTTTTCTCTTGGTTTCAGCTATTGAATTAAATTTGACTATTAGAAAAAAAAATGTACAACTGCCATCAGCAATACATACTTGTCGTAATATAATAGAAGAATAATTTGTGCAGTAAACACTAATCATAAATTTTCTATAAAGTGAACTTAGCCTGAACTATGTGAACAAATAAGCAAAAAATTTCTTAGAATGGCAACTACTGATACTTTTACATTATGTATGTGCAGATGCGTTAATGAATCTTTTAACCTTTTGGAGACGTCTATGGGATACACGATTCCCATGGTTTATGTATAATCATAGTATTTTTAGAATGCTTAAAAATGTTAAAAGCTTGTGAAAGTAAATAACTTTTATGTTTATGTATTATCCTGATATGTCTTAGAACATATACAGTGCAAGTCCTACTAAACTTTTATGTTGAAAAAAGTAATTTATTATTTTAAAAAAATAATAATTGATTGTTAATTATTTTTGATATATAGATGACAAAGATCCCATTAGAATTGCTCACACTTCCAGTGAGACGGATGTATCTCACAAACTCTAAAAAATTAAATACATTTGATTTCGGTGTATCGGCAACGAAATTAGATTTTAGTTGATAGTATTATATAATCGAGTTCTGCATTGCGGGAAAATCCAATAAAAAATGTATTTTTAAAAAAGCAAGCTGTCGATAAAGTATGTTTGATAATAAATACATTGTGGATTTATGTTACTTACAAAGTGTTATTCCCATCAGTCAGTTTTTGTACCATATTCTTCTTAGTTATTTTTGTAGTGTATTGTTTTAGTTTTCGTACCTCTAAGTTTATCTGAGTTTAATATCGTTATAAAAGAATATGCCAACCTAGCAATAAATGTACAACAGTTGAAATGTATTTCGAGTGTTTGATAAATAAATATATTCTACACTTGCTATTGGTAGTGAAATAAAAATAATTGTATGCATCTCCTTTTGTCGCGTATCTGCAATCAAACCTTAACCCGACGAAGGCTACGATGCAACAACTGGCTTGCGAATATTGTGCCGTATATATTGATATTAGCTATACAACTTCGCTTTCACCAGTTTTTTTTTTTTTTGCGAAATTAGGGCTTTATTGTAAAAAAACTGGTTACACATTTAAGATTTAAAGTATTGTCCGTAGCAGCAAATTTGTACACCTAATATTTCCGTGCGAGAGTGACCTGCAGTCAAAGCGTTATACGACTTAAACTATACATTTCACATTGTACACCTTTATTAACCCCTTGACATACAAATAAAACGGAATTTAATGGGTCCGCGAAATACTATTTAATTTGGCTCAACTGAACAATTATGTGCAAGCTAAGAAAGAGAACGTTCTATGTAAAAATTTGAATTGTTTTGTAACATTTAACCAAGTTGATATATAATGTTAATGAAGAACAATTATTTATAATGTTTACTAAATTCAAATATGGTCTTGTATGGGATTCGTCATGCGAGATCATTGCTACAATAAATATTGCTTTCATTGTGCTTTTTTCTCATTTACTGATTTGTAGATGCAACTTTGTTATTGGTACTGTTGAGAAGGTAAGAGAGAGGGGTATCTTAAACATTGTAAACAAACGCGAATCGATGCACGAGTGAAGCAACTGAGTAATCTAATGATATCCTGCACGACGTCCGTCGAAAACAGCTCTCGACGAGTTAGACTCGTCAAAGTCTACAATGACACATGACATGAATGACGACCCCAACACGTCCTTGTATGTCAAGGCGTTGAATTACGTTACAATGAATGTATGCAAGTCAAACCAATTTCAGTGCCAACGTAGAGCGAAAGGTTAATTATGTGTGAGATATAAACATTTTTGTATTATCATCGTGATTGACTTGCCGACGTCTGTCATCGCGTGTGATATTTATCTTGACATTCATAAACCGCATTCTGAATGTGCCCATTCAACTTCCATACGTATTTCAAATATATTGAATATTCCGCAATTACAAAGCGTCGTGCCAAATTTCGGAACTTGCATTTTATTAACTGATGACGCTGCATTTACATGAAATTAAATTACAAATCCCCGTAGTTTTCATGCATGGATAGAAGAGAATCCTTACGCGTTTATTCGAATAAATCGCTAATACCATTTTACGTTAAATGTTTCGGTGGGCATTACGAGTGGTTACTCGACTGCTCCTGTAATACTCGTAAATCGGCTTTTAGGTGTTACTTATCATAGTTTCTTGGTGAATATATTACCTCGACACTTGAAACATATGCTTTTGGCACAAAGATTATCGGTGTGATAATGATGAGTTTGAGTACATTTTGTGCGTAATTGCCAATATTGAACAATGAGCAAATATTAAATTTAAGAAGAAAATTAAGATTCATCTTTAATGGTCGATGCTGTGCTCTCGTCGAGCAGTAAGTACTGCTCGCCAAGACTACGGCATTAACCATTATTCGATTAAACGAGTAAGATAATTAGGAGTACTATTTCAAGATTCATTTTTGCGGAAGTTTATGCTTTTAATAAAATAAATAATTTGATTGTCATCGAAGGCTTTCTATTAATACGTTCGCGCCGTGCATTGCTGTACCACAATATAAGCACACTTCTAAGCGGCGCACATAGCCTAACGGAGATTTCCTTGTAAATGCGCCTAATAGCCAAGGTGTTAAAGACATTTATCGTAAATATTTATGACATTCCAATCGTTGTTATTTGAAGCACTATAAATTGAATTCCATTATGGATTATACGCAATTGATAAAAATGTATATCGTAAAATGGTGTTGGTAAAAACATGATTTATTAACAGAAAGGTTCAAATATGTACACAGACTATAAAACCTATTGTTAACAGAATTTATGGCTAATCTTCACGTCATACTTCTTCGCAATAATTCTCAAAAACTCACAACTCAAAACTCCCTTAAAAACTCAAAACTCTTTTAAATACTAAAATCGTCGCCCTACTCCTTCGCCGTGCTTAGGGATTTTCCTTTATTTATCGCCGCGACGGATGAGTTATTCCTGTCTCATAGAAACATCGCGGTTTGAAAATCTTACATACCATATATATGTGGTATATATATATATAACTTTCTGATAATGTACCTTTAATAGCATTATACCAACTGTCCGCGTCCACCAAAATTCAATCTAATTTCTCTCTTTGCAGCCTACTGCCACAGTAGAAATTCCCTGTCCTCCCTCTGTTCGTACATAACGGGGGATGCCTTGCTCTACTCCATGTTCCGTGAAGAGGCGCCGCCGGTGCCGTGCCCCTTTCGAGGCCCTATGACCTTTTCGTACAACCGCGGGCACGGTACCTGTTCCCTTCCGGTGAGCAACGTGGACACCTGTACGGACGACAGCAGACTTCTGTTCAGATACCAGGCCTGCCCGGACGTGCCTGCTTCGGAAAGCGCAGGTAAGTGCATCCTTTATCGATACTCTCAGCTACACACTGAATCGTTAATTTGTTCCATGAGCTTTAAAGAGGTTCATTTTGTATATTCTTAATTTCTCATGTATCTCTTTTTTGTATCTCACACTTGTATTACAGTAAGTTTAATTTATCTTGACTTATTTATTATTCATTATTTATGATTATTAATTAATGAATTAATGTTAATCGAATTAAATCCTAGTAAATTAAATTATATTACAAAAATCGCCGTCTATTCAGGATTTTTTTTACTAAATCCCTCTTGTTTTCTTTGAGCTATACTCTAAACATTCTAGTCGAGGACCCACAGTACATAATTTGAAAACTTCTCTTCAAAATAAAAACAAAGTAGAGTGTATAGCAACCTTCTTTCAATCATTGCCGTACTTTATAGGACCAATTTCCTGTAAAGAAACGATGATTACAACATATTACCAATCGTATGAAACAATAAAAAACAATACATGAAATATTTTATGGATTTCATTTCCTTCTGGTTCAGAAGAAGTTCTTGCAAGCGTCCTAATACTTCCGACGGTTGATGTACGTATGCACTGAATCATTAATTTGTTCCACGACCTGGGAAAGGGAGCAAAGAGAAGCTGGAATACTACTGTGTACTTGCCAAGCGGCAGGGACCGACTCGACCTGATTTGTCGACTCTACGATCGACATGCGCGGGATTTCCAAACTACGCAGAAACCTATAATTATTGTCAGTGTAATACATATTGATATATTTAGTTGCTTTGCTCAGAGAAACACCTCAGAACCTGATGTAGGTTATTGACAGTATAAGGAGATGAAAAAGGAGAGTACTGGCTTTAAAAATTGAAAAATGTTCTTCGAGAACAAACTTTTGTATCTGAATTGTTTTTACGAATTCGTAACATCAATTGTTTCGCCAATTGTTCAGCACAAAATAGTTTTTGTCCGTGCGAAGTTTTACTCAGATGCAAAAGTTTTTCCTCGAAGAACATTTTTCAATCCTTAAATCTAACATCCTCTTTTTCATCTTCTTATACTGGCAATAACTTATATTAAGTTCCGTAATATTAAATTTGCCTGTTTCTATGAACAATGCAACTAAATATAGCAATATGTATTACGCCGAGCACGATTATAAATTTCTGCTCAGTTTGTAAATCACGCGTATGTCGATCGTAGAGTCGATAAATCAAGTCTAATCAGTCCCTGTCGCCTGGCACTTCCATCGCCTGGCCATTCCAGCTTCTCCTTGCTCCCCCGCAGGGGTGGTGGAACAAATTAATAGTTCAGTGTGCACAGCTCTAATTTTAAGCCTTTCTCTTTGGCGCACTTTTCATAAAATGTGATCGTCGTGGAGGGGATGCATCGTTGACGAACTGACACTAACATATAGAAAGTGTACGAGGCATTTTTTTCTTTTCTAAATTTCACGACATTAATTTACGCGAGAGATGAATGAAGGAGTAAGCAAGAAAAGTAAATACTGAACTAATAGTGTAACTGTGTTTCTTTTTCTTAAGGGAATTTTCCTCTAAAACACCAGCAATGACTGAAAGGCGATTAAAAATGATTGCTCTACGAAGAAATTATTTAGAATGAATTATTCGACTAAATTGTTTAGAATAAAACGAAAAGCAAGCGAGTGGGATTGAGCAGAGGATCTGAACAGAAGGCGACTATTTTTGTAATATGTAATGGTTTTGTAACCTGGAATAGTATTTGTTATAGTTTGCTAGCATTAAATTGAATTAGAATAAATAATCATAAATTAGAATAAGTAATAAATAAATATATAAATAAATAAAGTTTAATTAAACTTACCATAATACAAATGTTAGAAATAAATGACAAGAAACGTGTATACAAGAATTTAAGAAAATGCATTCTTAAAAGCACTTTACCCGAATCCTAACAAAATGACTCGATCTCGTTCTCAAAACTCTCGCTCCCCACACTTATAAAGGATTAAGAATTGATTTCTGCTGGACAAAGAAGAAAGCATTATGCCTTCGTGCCGCATGATGTTGCTAGATCATTATCAACATTTCTTTACTAATTCAATGGATCGGTCTATTATTAAACGTAATTGTCAATTTATAACGAAATTGATGGTAAACTGTGAAATATTTATTACTTTAGTACCGAACACTGCCGTTTAATACCTGATAAAAACAATAAAACACAATGTATGGCGCCGAGAGATGAGAGGTATTGCCGACGGATTGATAATAATGAGAAATGAATGGTAGGAGAAACGTGGCAAAGTTTGATAAACAACTCACTATTCTCCATGGCAAACGTTTGCACTTCTATTTAACGAATAAGCCGCTCATTCGCTAAACCGATTCACTCTATAAAGCAAAAAATGGAGGCAGTGAATAAAATCCAATATTGATCAAATCAGTCTTTTAACAAAACAAATACTGTTGCATGCACAAATTAATCATCTGAATTCTTATGTGTCTGAATTACATTATTCCAAGGATTTATTTTAGGGCATGTATTATAGTTAATCTCATTGACCATACCCATGAAGAAAATTATTAGACATAAAAAGATACGCATGGATCAATATTTCAATTTTTAAAAATTTGAACAGTGAGGTTAAATTGTTGGGTCTGTGAATAGCTACAATGACAATGAACAGTGTTAGAGTATTTATATGCGTTTAGTCAATGCTGATTTGCAATTTGGATACAAGCAAAACATTCAAACTTTTGCTAATTTGCTACGTAACAGAATAAACAAATGATCATGTCAAATACATTATTGGAAAGAAGCAATATTTTATTTATCGTTTGGGTGTTGTGGGTGTATACACGTGGGCGAAATTTGTCAAACTTGATTTTTATAAGTGATATGGTATATAATGTTAAACAGAAGTTGAAAATTTTTTATGAATGTCAGTAATTATTCAGTTATCGAAAGTGCTCAAGAGTGTAAAAGCAACTTTATATACTTACCCATTTTAATATTTCGTATATGTATTACCATCCACTGTGTGGTCTTGCATTTTAAAATATAGCCTTTTTGATGAAAACATTATTACACTCATAGCCGTAAAGGAAGTTGGATAAAGTATACAAAAATATAGGCATTGATGAAATGTTTTACTTCATATTATTGAAAGACTGATTATTAAACGTATACAGTTTTTATTATATAAATAACTACTATAATATACACTATTGTATACATAAACAATGCATTTTTTAATCCAGATTATATTTATTCATACACGCTTGTCCATGACTTATTATGTAATATTAGATATCAATTATGTTGCAGTGCAACAATTGATGCAACGTTTATTATCGTATTTTCCAAGGATCAAATCATACCAAGATGACTTGCCCTATTCTTCACGCATCGGGCCTCTGCTTAACTCCAGAGGTACTTTGCAATGAAACATCTGGTGCTCCTCCAAATTAAACCCAACACTCATCTATCGAAAGCACACGTGTCCTCCTATAGTTTTGTGTCACGTTCGACTTTCTAAAATGGCCAGCGAAGTATAATCTGGTAACCGGCAGAGCTGCATTTTGCCTAAAAATGCAACCGACCAATTACTATAAAAAGGCCGTATAGGCACCTATTTACGAAAAAGCTCTAAAACTCCGCCCAAACTCCACTTTGCTGAACTGCCTCTAAAAATCAAAGCATCTTAGTAACAATGGTCTCAAATCAGCAACACTTCGTTCTAGACAGTTTCTCGTTACACAAGCACCAACGTACACAGTCTTTAAAGAATCTCCATCTTTGAGATTTAAACACAGCTTGAATCACATCACTAATCGAGCAGTAGTGAGACGACTAGCACTTTAACTCTTAACCTACCACGACCATGGGGTACTTATAACGCGCGACAGACTCTGCACATATATTCTTGACCATCCAGTTCGCGAAACCAATTGCTATATCCAATTGTAGTAAATTCAATTGCTATATCGGAGAAGGCAGATTCCATTGACGCCCTAATTAGAGGTTTGCGCGATTAATTTTATAGCGAAAAGCGTTCTGTTCCCTAGGCGTGAACGAAAAACACAAAAGCCTAGGCCAGCAGCGCTGTGAACGCCTTGTCAACAATCTCTTAACACGTCCCCTGTCACGTGTACCGTTTATGATACACGTTAAGCTTGATCCTCGGCCAACGTGTATCGTAAACGGTACACGCAGACAAATTTATTAAATGTGCTGGAAACATACATTTTATGAGAAATTTAATTCTGTAAAATATATTTCCACTAAAAGAATAAGGCATTACAAAAAATGGAGTATGGAACAAAGTATATAAATTTGATTCGTAGATTTGATTCGAAGAGTATTGATTTGATTGTAAGATTTGATTGTTATATATACGATAATTAATAATTACGTGTAATAGTTGAAACTTGTTTTCCAACAGAAACATGAAAAACAAAAAATGGTATCTCCGTATAATTTCCTACTCCGTCTTTTGTTAAATATTTTATTTCCTTCGTTTTTTACTTAACAAATTCGAATACATCGGGTTATTTTTTTTACTAATTGAAATGTTTCGTACTGACTGACTTTTGACTGTCTGATTACAGCGCTACGTGTACCGAAAATGGTACATGATGTTATAACTACTCTAAACAAGCTAATTATTTAGAGATTGATGAAGTAATGAAACAGTATATGATAATATATCAGTCTTTAGTAAAAATATCAAATGGACGAAACAGACAAGTTGTGCAAAAACGGCTTCGCACGGAACCTGTTAATGAATATCTTTGTCAACTACAGTACGACGACTTGTTTTATCAAAAGCAATTTGAAAACTTGCTACGACAACAATGGTATGTATCGAGATTCAGCGACATTGGAGTACGTCTATTGAGACATTCTCTTCGTCTAACTCCTCGCTTTGTAGTTTTCAAAAATTAAACACTACACTATCATTATTGTTAGAAATTCTGTACATATAGAGTGCCACTTGTACAAATCAACCAAAAACAATAAATATTACTAAGTTTCTCGCAAAAGTTTTAAAGGTACTAAGATATGTTTAATACACAAATATATATGCTATATTTTTATTCTTGTTAATATTAATACAAAAACGTTTCCAATTTTTTATTTTATAACTTACATAACATTTTGTTCACCGTGTCAGCATTAATTATTTTAAATATTTAACATCAGTGCAATCAAAGAGTAGATAATAACTTATTTGTAATTTCTTGTGTAAAATACACAATTTTGTGTAAAACACTGTAATTATTAACTAAGCAGATTTACTTGCCTTGTCTGCTCCTTTTTCTTTTTCTAAATATACATAATAAATCTGGACATGACAATATTAGCCAGTAATTTTTGTGTAAAATATGAAATATTCAAGGTTATAAGGAAATAACGATTAGCTGTTCTTTGAAAAGATGGAATGCCTCTTAAATAGTTATCTTCCAAGTACATGTTCCTTAAAACTTTCTCATTTTCTTAAGAAAGGAGTACCCGCAAAGTTTTTATACAAAGGGCATATTTAAAGCGGAGATACTGTGCAGTTACTCACAGCTTCATATTTTCTGACAAATTTTTTCAAAATCTTTTAAGAATTTTTAAATGACGAGAAAAATTTATTTTGAGTAAGAAAGTTTCATTGCAATACGTTTTAAATAAAACAGAAACAGTAATAAGACACATATTTTGCGCGATATTTAAAAAAAAAAAGAACATGTTTAGAATAAATTGATAGGAAAGGAAATTGTAGAAATAACTACAATTTTGTCTCATCTTAACATTATAGTTTTTCGAAAATAGATTTTTTTATCCATGTCGATTGATCCACTTTCTTCCAACCAAATGTTTACTACATTCAAGTTTAAAATTGTATGTTTTAAAGAAAAATATTCGACATAAAATGCAACCAATACAAAGATATTACAAGTTTAACATTTTAACGATAAAAAATGACCACAAAATTGCCCGAAGAAAAGTTGGCTATTTTTATTTAAAAAGAGACGCACTCCAGGTATTTTTCGCATACGTATGTGCGCGCATCCAATCATAATTCACAGGAAACGCTCCGATGTTTTATTTGCTGGCTACTTCAAAGCAGGACTTCCAATTTCTGATTGATTAGATTTTATTATTTTTTATCTCTTGATTCGCAACGCTAGAAAATAATTCAGTTCTCCATGGATGACGTAACACTATATTCTTATTTGCAGAGCATCAAGACGGCTTGCGAATTACTATTGTTACGAGGCAGAATCTCTCCGTGCCCCATTTGTCCCGCGATTTAGGGTATTTCAGCTGGCATAAAACGCGTCACCTATAATCTGATTTTATTTGCGAAAACCGCCGTTACCATTGTAAGCAAATCCCTTCTTATGACAATCCTACGGTAAAAGGGAAACGTCTTCGCCCCTCAAGCAACTTTCTGTCTCATGTTTCGAGCGAATTTATCGCCGACACGTGATACATGGCTCAGATATTGTACCAACTGATTAATTCAATGATCCTTGGCCCGCTTTAACTCACATTTCATACTAATATCGTTGTTGAGAATTTTATAATGATTCTTATACAAGCAAAATAATAATTACCTAGGTAACAAAAAAAATCGTGTAACTGTATGTAGATTTACAGCACATTAATACGATCATTCTTCACGCTGAAACTTTACCGCAAATAGTTTATCTCACAAAACTTAGAGCGATCAATATTACAAAATTAATAGGAAATTTACAGAATCAGTATTGCAGTGACTTTACATAATATTGTGGGAATTCCTGTTGTAGTCGTACATTATACTCTGTACGGCTACATACATACAAATGTCCTGTCTCACAGTACAATACATTCGTGCAGCCCACCTATGTCGATGAGCCGCAAGGGGTACATCCCTCCTAGGCGACAGGAACGGCTAACGCGCATGCGCTATCCCTATTCCGATTTTCGGCATCGAGCGAAGGAGCAGAGGATCGATCCATAGATCGGCACTCGGTTTTCGGTAGTGAATTAAATCGATAGCACATAACAGAGCTCTTTAGATTTCGAATAGAACCCAGAATTCAGATCACGCGTTGGATATAAAAGTCTGAGAAAATTGGTAGACTATAAACGACGGATAGCTGAGTCAAACCGACTTTCGGATATGAAGCAAAACCGCTAGTATCCGCGAGCATTATAGGCGCCTCAAACCCAGGAGTCGTGTGTACAAACCGCACCACAGCACTGTTCTTATTCTATTTTCAAAATTTTTACTGGTTCGTACGACGATATCAACTTCGGAGTCAAATTAGATCGACGAAGCTAAACCGCCAGATTTCGAGTATTATCGCGAGTTTGTGGGAGATCATTCCCAAAATATTGTTTTTTTCTTTATTTCTGAAAGAATTCCTAAATCCTTTCCGCGACTCTAACTCTTACATATTCTCAGGAACGAGATCTTAGTCGAGTTCACGTTCGTGTCTTTTCTCCAACTATTTCCGACCTGTTAGTGCATGCACGCGAGTTCTCTGTTCTCTCGGGAAGGCAATCTCTGTCGAACTCGCACTTGTGCGCCCTCAAAGAAGTTGTCCGACTTGCTGGTGCAGTGAGAAGCATTCTTTTCCCAAAATCCTTTCCGCGACTTTAACTCCTACATGTTCTCAGGAACGAGATCTTGGCTGAGTTCACATTCGTGTGTTCTCCCCGACGATTTCCAACCTGTTAGTGCACGGACGCGAGTTCTCTGTACCTTCAGGGAGAGGCAATCTCTGTCAAGCTCGTCCTTGTGCACCCTCAAAGAGGTTGTCCGACTTACCAGTGCAGTGAGAAGCACTCCTCACTATACCCAAAAAGAACCATGCCCGAAAAATCCTTCACACACATCGTCGTTGGGTTAATATTATTAGTGTGGGATAAGAAGAGGGAGCCTTGAGCCTCTTTCTTTCCTTACTTTAATATTTCCAAGGAAAATCTATAACCAATAGGCACGTACATAAATTCCGCGCGTCGCCAGGAAGCATAAGAAATAGCAACAAAACAATACGTTCGGTTTCGCTACAACAAACGCTGATCCGTCTCTGTTTATCCAACTGGACTCGAATACCACGCTTGAACTTTTATCGTTTTTGTTCGTCACCTATTTGGACTGTTAAGCCTTGACTTAGACAAAGAAAGGCGATCTTGAAGATCAAATAACCGGAGAGTACGGTTACAATGTAATTAAGTAAAAAGAATTTAAAACGATACATCGACTAAAATGAACCCTTTGACACTTAGAAATTTTTGACGATATTCTTTGATTTTGTACGCACGACTCTCAACACGCGATTTTTTATCTTCGACTCTTCTGGCTGACTCTTCATCTCTATCCTCTGTCATTAAAAATCACATTTGCATGCTTGCATCCTTAGATACACTTTACCCGAATCGTAATAATACGATTCAGTCTCGTTCTCAAAACTTTCGTTTCCCATAATATCGTAGCACTAATTTATCGAATACCATTGACAATGTTTGTATAATTACAAGCTATTAATTGCATGAACACCAGATTACTGTAAGATTTGAATGTTTTTGAGTACACTAACATCCAGAAAATATGATTAATTGAGCCGTTTATTTAGAAAGTGACCTAAGTCCGTTTATATTTATTTAAATCGAAATATTTAAGAGTTTGCGTTTCAATAAATTTAAAAATATGCGTATAGGATACTGTTGTGTTACGCTACCTAAGTATATCTTAGGGAGTTAAATTTGCAATTCCTATTAAAGTAATAGCAATTATTAAGCGAATAATGTATGTTTTCATACTAGAAATAAAATTAAACCACTTTCAAAATTAACAACTAAATTTGTTATAGAATTTGAAAGAACTCAAGTTTATTTAACATAATTTAAATTGTTTCAAATTGAGAAAATTTACTCAATTTATGTTATATTTTTTTACAATAATTCAAAAACACAATTTATACAATTTAGGTAATCTAAATATATAAATTACATAACAATTTACAGCTTATCTAGATTCTGTATATGCGGAAAGTGTTTGAAGAAGTCCTGGTGCGCCCGTGGTATACATCGTAAAACATCCATCATAGCCTTATATTTCCCTGCTGTAATTTGTCTTATATTTTTATAAAGTGATTTTGATACAATATTTCCGAATTTTCTTCATCTACCTCTAGGTGATAATAAATTCAGGATTTTTTACTGTACATTCTCATTCATTGATATTTCGTAGAAAATTTTGTATGGTTCATTTCTCGAAAAACGCATACACCATATTTTTAACCGATTTATTGTTTCTGCGTTAGAATACTTTACCTCTTTAAAAACTACATCCTCCAAAACTCTTAGTGATATGAAATTCTTTTGTTTCATTTTATTTCAAATAAAGTTATTCCTTTTCGGCCCTTTTTGATAACTTCATAATAACCTTAGGGCAAACGGTATGTTAATTAATACTAATTAATTGAAATGATCTACATCATTGCCTTCGGACATTTCAAAATCCGTACTTCCAGACATTATCAATAATGTATTTGATTTAGGCCACCTTCAAAATAATGTTTCTTTTTTTTTCAATGCTTTTCGACATTGACTGCTGAGTTCATTTGGCAAAATAATATTTTTAATTATTGAAATAACTGCGAAAATTAATCTGTGTAAAATCATCGTATCCTTTGAACATATTTAAAACCGCAAAATGTTGTTTATGACAGCTAACTTAAAATTGTACTTGTTAGCGCTGTCAAGAAAACGAAAACAATTAACAAATAGACTTCGGCCACTTTCAAAATAAACGTCTCAATTGAAAATGCACAGGAGACTTAGATTTTTGCTCTTCTTTCATCAATATTAAAATTGTTTTTCGCGTAGGAGCTTATATCCCAATCGATATTTTCTAGATGTTTTTTACATATTCCAAGAATATTCCCCCTTAGGCTCTACCCTCAGCCCTTCTTGATAGGTACTTGAATACCTCGTACATTGGTTCGCGGGGCAGGCCCAAAAGGAAAATTGGATTTTCGAGGGGAAACATGACGTTTGTCATTAAACGCGCATCCGATAAGGGATTTGTGGCGGTAACGATTCCTGGCGTGGAAAATTAAACGGAAGGAGTGGAAAAAGATGAATCGCAGGAGCGTCGAACCTGTCGCATTCTCTTATCTGAAGCGTCTCGCGGAGGATTCGGCGACCTCGAGATTAACGATTTCGTGTCGCACCCTATATATTGTGGCCTCGGCGAAGTTACGGGGCTAAATGCCTTGACGACCCGAGGATCGACCCTTTTACCCCTTAACGAAGGTCCCTCCTCGCAAAACCACAAGCTCGTTTTCCTCCGTTTGGACTTCGTTAAAGGTGGTCCTATACGTACGGCTTCCACGATTTAAAATTACGTTGTGATCCCTCATGTAAGATCCCATCCAACATTATCCTGTATTACTTCCAGGGAAAAAATTCAGATTACATCAACCGTGTTTAAATACGGTTTAGAACATTTAACCGAACAATTGTTCGATGTTTGAGATGGTCTGCAATTTTACTCTATAATAGCATTAACTTTAGTAAAGTTGTAGGTATGATTTTTGAAGGTCAATTATGCTGTATTTACGTTTCGTTAGACTCTTGATTTTATAATTTAATACATCTTGATGATGTGAAAAGATCAATAAATCTTATTGGAATACTGCAGATTTTTTGTATTAGTGGTACATCGAATTTTGTAGTAGTTACATTTACATTATTTATATTTGTTACAACGGAGCAACATAAAAACAAACAATGCGAATAATGTAAAATGTTGATTAGTATGATGTCGAGTTTCTAAGAGATTAGATAATTTGTCTCCGTTACTTTGTTGGAAAATAATTGCCATAAACTTAATCTAACATATCATATGAGATGATTTATGAGTGTTCTCAGAAAGTATTACTTTTAAATATGAGGAGGGAGTTTCAAACTAACATTAAAATTCATATTTTATTACTACGGGTCGTTTCTGAACTATACTTCGTTAATTCTAGCTATTCTTTTAATTGAATACAGGTTGAGCAAAAACAGATAACAGACAATAATGTAGAAGACCATATCGAGAAACGTGATGGAAAATGGATCTTTTATGAAAGCTAATCAGTTTAGAATGGAATAAAAAATGATGTTGGTAATAACTTCTATTCCTCTTTCGCTCTTTCGCCAGATAGATTGATTTTACGAAACAAATACGGAAAAATAATAAAAGTTCATATATCGTTTTTAGAATTATTTAAAAAATTTGAAATCAAATAAACACTGTATAATTATTACATTCTTACTAGGAATAATCAAACATTTTCTAAAAATTTAAATGGATCGTTATAAAAATAATTATTAAAATCCTTACTGTTTGATTCTGTCAAAATTAATTATGAAGGAAATTTATTCTAAACATAAACAATTAAGCAACATTCCAGTACTTTGACACTAAACATTATAAACACTTTAACCGTGGAAATAATTATTTTAGGTTATAAGCAGCTTAGAGCATCCCATGAAAAATGTCTCTTTCATGTGTTAGTACAACGATATAAACGTTTCATTAGTCATTCAGCATAAACGTCATATTAGTCTGTTATTCGAACAATATTTCATGTTGTTTGATTAACCATTCTGTTATCTAGAAGTTTAGAATTGACAGCATGACTACAAATAGAGTCTCAAAAATATATCTATAAACCTTGCACGAGTGATCTAGTTTATGTAAAAATAAATTGCGTTCTGCAAGCATACGTAAAAATATACTTCTGCTACTTGGAGTCGAAGTTTTCTTCAGAATAAAATTTTGCAAAAACATACATGTCATCCGATTTGTGGTTAAATTTCAGTTGTACATACAAAAGAAACTCCCAAAATTCTGTTACTTATTTTTAGAATATTTTGTATAAACCAAACCTGTTCTTTTTCAAGTTTTAGCCAAACTTTTTGTGATCATTATAGATAGAACAAAATTTTTTTAAATAACTAACGAAATACACACAGTTCTAAACACTTTTTTTTTATTTGCGCTCGATGCTTTTTTATTCATTTTTAAAAGTAAATATTTTTGATCCTTGCATTCGAGTTTTAGATGTATCAAATATATGATCGTAGTTCAAACAGAGTATTCGAAATGTACTTTAACGGAATTGAAACAAATGAAAATCGTTGCCTTAATATCTTCTGAAAATATATTTTTAGTAAAATTTGGTTATTTAACACATTAAGCGCCACGTCAATCACCGTTGATTGACACTGGACTATCCGTTCAGGCCACGTCAGTCACCGGTGACTGACAGGGCACTTATACTATAGTAAGCCGTGAGTATGACCTGACAGAGGTTTCCTTATAACCTCGCGTGGCATTCAACACGTTGAAAACATAAATGTAATTTATTACAACAAGATAAACAAAAGTGAGGTTTGCACATACATCGATTACAGAAGGTTATAATTTTTCGCGTGAAATTTTTTTAAATTTCGCGTCATTTTTAATGTAAACATAAAATTGGTAGGCGAATAATCCTCTTCAGTACATTATCATTTTGATATGGAGGAAGTTAGGTCCAAATAAATTTTCCCGCGGTGAATAATTTTAGAGCAGTAGTTGGTGTATGAAAACAAATAAGAGATTACGTTGAGAAGAAGAAATACAACACATGCGATCAATATTTTTTCATAACTTTTTGACATGGTAGAAATTGATAATAGACTACATATGCCTGCTTTTTACCTTTGGTTTATCAATACCACAGTAATACATTTTCTTCTAACAATATATTTGAAGCAAGCTTTCTTTTATGCTTTTTTCTAATACCTTTTCATTACCGTAAAGCACGACTGGTGGGACGAAGTCGAACACACATGAAGATTACTTAACCTAGAATAACATTTTTCTTTAATACTTGTCAAATAATCTTAAAACGTAGTATAATAAGTTAGCATTCATTGTTTTATAACATAAATTGAATGACTGTAAAAAAGAATTTAAAATACTAATTTTTTCACGCCGCTGGCTATCCCTAACCTCTTAAGTAGTTCGCATTCGCTTTGTCCAGTAGGTATTATACCCCACTTCCTAACACCTCGCATGTATTTTAAATCCGTAAAAGAATAGATGTAGCGAGCTGTACCAATGTGAAAGTGATGTAAGGTATTATACCTTATGTGAGCAGTTCTCCGCTCGTTGTTAGGCAATTATTGGAAAGACGATCGTTGTGTTCCCGCGGAACGATTCGCGAGTAAACGTATTTATTAATTCTCACGCTTTATATTTTCTTACGTAAACTCCCCGTATATTCTTACGCGCGATTCACTGAACAAACAACGGCCTCTTCAGTTGTGGGGATTACAATAATTCATTTCAGAAGTCGGATTATTACAATAATCGGGGTCCGATTACAAAGTTCTTCGGACAATTTTGCGCGCGATCAAAAATTTGAACATTAGAGGGTTAATATTAGGACAATAAATTCGAGCTCTGTGCTCTGGAATCTCCTGGTTGGGCTGGTAAAAGAGCGGGGCGAGCAGAAAGAGGTTTTCCGTTCGAATCCTCGCAAATTGCTCGCAGCGCCGTCGCCCTATAGGATCGAGGATCAAAAAAGTAAGTCGGTGGAAGGATGGGGGCCAGAGGAAGCCGAAAGAGAACGGAAGAATGAGTAGAGATGTGCGTAGGGAGGGAGGAGCGGAGTGAAGGGTGATAGGGGGAGGAAGGGAAGCCGGGAAAAAAGGGAGGCAGCCGACTTTTCCGCGAGATGTGATTTAGATACGCGCTCCCGGGATCTCGCCTACCGCCGGTTTTCTCGAAAGCTTTGCCGCCGGCCACGAGGAAAGAGAGTAAAGCAAAGCGCCGCCCGTCAGAGGTTTCGATGATAACATCAAGACCCTCTGCGTGGCCAGTGGCGGATTAAGTAATCGGTGAATTACGATCCTGATCGTGCTTCGAGGCACGCTCCACCTTTGTGAAAATATCATCTTGCAGGAAACCACGCATATGTATATAGTATACGTATACAGTCTAGAGATATACCAGTACATAATCTATACTAATCTATAAACGGTTCTTTTTGAATGATTATTATTATTGAATTACTGAATTATCTGCAGAGAGTTTTTATATATACCTGCATCTACATATATAATCGTGTAATTGCATGAATTATAATAATTTTGTTTATTTCTTACCATGTAATTAACATTATTTGACGTTTTAAAAATATTTTATTGGGACCTTGAACAAGTTCTCGCTGGTTTACTCGTACGGTACCCAATGTCTTTGCTTCTGGATCATTTCTAATTGTCCCAGCTGTTGCATCATCTACTCGTTATGATTTTGCAAGTTCAGCTAGCCTCTGTCATAGGTCTTTATTAAGTAATTTCTCCAATTTTTCGTCTTGAAACATTTTGAGTGTGCCAGAGCGTTTCTCCAAGGTCCTTTATCTCCAAGGTCAAAATCATTACTTTTGAAACATCGAAACCAGTCTGCATGTCGTTTCTAACAGAGCATGCTCATCGTAAGTCTCAACAAGAATTCTGTGTGCTTCAGCAGCAGATTTCTTTTAAATAAAGTAGTGCAATAAAATTTGCCGCGAACAGTCTTTCCTTGACACAGAATTGGACATTTTTAGACTAAGAAAAAAAGACGTCTTTTACACTGTGGCGGACTGATATACACTGAAGTTTAAGCTTACCGATAGCACTTCCTTGTAGATGCGTTACCATCTGAAATCACATGCACATAGTTCTGGTAATATCATCTGTTAAGAAACAGCAAGAACCTATTCAAGGTTCTAATGTATATGTAAAAGTACTTAATTTCCAAGGGTGAATTTAACTTGAAAAACCTGTATTACATAACTGCGGTAGAAATAGAATTTTAGTATTTCCGCGAAATTGATTACTGTATGTAAATTATTTTATAACGATTTATCGCAAACTATATTGCCGGAAACGAGTAACAATTGAAAGCTTTGAATATTAACACTTTGCGTTAACACCTTATTTAATTGCAATTCTTGATAATAGAGAGAATAGTAAGTAAATTTACAATAATTCCTTGTTTTTCCTCTACAAGCAAGTTTACAAAGCCTGCGCAAAAATTCACAATCAATGCTAATACGTGCGTAATTCAAATGATCTATTACCAACTATCGATGTCAGATAATAGATGTCATTTTTTGAGCAAATAAGTCTTAAAGGTCTACTTATTGGGCCCTTATGCATAATAAGATTTATCTTTTTATAAAAGAATCCTGTAAACAGATCCCCAAGATTTTTTTCCTCAAAAAATAAGCATTATCTACCATCTATTCACGCTACATTGAGCATAAAACAATGAAAATCATTACTAATTATATCGTAGAGGGCGACAAAATACCAGCACAATGTCATATTATAACACTACAAAAAAATACCATTATACATTTTTAAAAAATAATATAGTTATATAATATATAGTAATACCCATTACGTTATAATACTTAATACAATAACCTTTGTTGTTTTGCCCTGGGATAGCGCAGGCCCTCACGCCGCGTTTCTTGCGCCACTGCAACAATCCGTCACTGCGCGCAGCCAGCCCCGGGCCGCATCCGGTACCAAGCCGATAATTGTTGGTTTCTCTGCGCCGACTGTTCTTCGCCACGCGACTTTGCCCCCGCAAACCGCCATCCCGTAGAATCCTTCGCGGCACCCGCAGATCGCCCTGTCGTTTTTCGCGTCGAGCCCTCCCTTTGCACAGTCACTCCCTCCCAAGTCAACCCCTCACCACAGACCGAGCGCCGCTTCCTTCTCGCTCTCCGTTCCCTTTGAACGCCCTCGTTCCTATGCTTGGATACACCACGGAATGCTCTTTATGCACGGCTCCCCAAAACGTCGGATTTAACGAAGGATAAGCTTAACCTCGAACTGCGCGAGTGAATTTACGGTTTAAGCGCGACACCACAGCCGGACATTCCTGTGTATTAGAAATGAAGTCGTGGTCTTGACGAGCAATAATCTTCCCCCGGGTATGCGGGATGGTAGAGAGGAACGATTTGAGTTCGTACAACGTTTCGACTTTCGAGCGAGCCCTTTTTAGATGTGATATATGTGGAGAGTTGATAGGATGGTGGTTGGGTTAAAGTATTTTTTCGCCAGCTGCTTGTGTTGATAAGTGAAGATGCTTTATTAATATTACTGTGATATAGTCTAATTCTATACTCTAGTTATTTATTCTGCTTTTTAACTCTGACTCTGATTCTTCTCTCTCTATTTTGCTCTGTATCTCTGTTCTACTCTCTACGACTCTCTGTAACCAACTCTCTGACTCTCTTCCGGGATACACCCTTCTTCCCTAGTGTCTCTGCACGCATTCCCTTTCATTCGTACACGTGCATTCCTCGAAATCATCCCTCACGTAAAACTAAACCATGCACTTTGTTCAAATCGTTCTTCTTTCATCGCCTTACGACCAAAGCTTTGGTTACACCCACGCATGCTCTTTAAAATATTTATCTATTGTCGCGCCGGACCATATTCACATTCCTACATATATAAGCTAAATTACACAAGGAAAGTTCAATGGAAAAATGAATAATCAGTATAAATTATTAATAAATGTTGAATATTACGGTATAGGGAGAGATAAACTTGTGTGGATTAGGCTAAGATGTTGAGTTCAAGAAACTGAGGTAAATATTAAATAACGTGGTATTCTTGCATATATTCAAAATTATCGTTAAGACTGAAGTATTATGGATGTAGGTCTGTTTATAATAGAAAGGTGTGAATGAGAATATGATGCTTAATAATATACTGTAATTAATTAATAATATAATATATGCGGCTCACGAGATTATAATCCATTTTCAAAATTGCTCGCAAGATCATTTGGGTTGACCACTCCAGGGGTAAAAGTGACCTCAAGTGGTAGAACAGTGGCTCGAGAGTGACGCCTTCCTGAGAGCATAGCCCAACTTTTACGCTTATGTTCGATTCTGTCATCGAATCTAGTCAAGCTTGTAATATGGCACACAATGCGGTAAACGGCAGAGCTCCTTTGACAAAAGTTTACGCTTTGACAGTGTTTAACGCAACAACAAAACTATTTTTGATTTCAGTTCTTTTTCTGTGAGATATTTTTTAACATACCGATGAGATTTTGCCCTACAAAATGAGATTAAACATGCAATTTTTACCACATTCACATATTTGTCATTTTCCTATTTCGATATGAAACGAATTATTCAAAACGTATTAAATAAGTAAATCTGATCGGTATTATATCGTGCTTTGTCTTATTTTGATCGACAAAATCACTCAGCAATACGTTAAAAAACATTTCTGATAACAAAGACTGAAATAACTCATGATTCTCCTGAATTTTCATCTACTCGTGTCTTGCAAAATGATGATAAAATGGTCGTGCAGAGTGATAGATAGGGTGAAAAAACCCTATTCATCTAAGGGTGCAGCGCTCTGCAAGACCATTTTATCATCATTTAAAAGAACAATGAAGTTAAAAAGTTAATGACAATACGTTTTAGGCTAGTTTTTGAATGTATCGTATGCCCTGCTATGTGTTTGATCTTTCTCCTTTGTCCGCAGTCCGCTTTGTTCTCGAAAAAGACATTGCCTAGGCTAATGACCTCAGCAGTTGATGCCTAAACTTTTCCATATAAAAAAAAAAATACATCGCCTTGATTTGTTGAAAATTTGAGTTTTTACCTAGGCAAGACAAATAGAGATATTTCTATATCTGACAGCTTAAAATTTTTCCAAGAATTCTGTACTTAATTATTGTCAAAAGTGGAATGGAGGCAGAATTCGATTCTTATGAAATAGTCTTCCCACATTTCGGGGAAGAATGTTACGAGTCGCAACATTGGTCGCGAACTTCGGAGAGCGTCCGATGGTCCAACAGAGAGACGAGATTGTAACACATAAGATTTCAAAGCAATCATTGAAGTGAATTCTTGATTGCATTGTTAATATTTTACCCGCCAGAAATCTATTAACACACTATCTGCAGAAATATTGATACCTTTTGCGTAACACTTGCGATAAGTGCGAGCGAAGCTCATATTTCTCAACGATTTAGGTTTATGATTACGATTTATGATAACAATCTTTGCTTTGTAGCGACATACTACTATTTATAGCCATTTAAAGTATATTCTGGCCCAACTTTGAAATACGCTTATACAGCAGAGCTGCTTTGCTGTCAGGTTTCAGTTTTATCCCGTACTGTATATACACATCTACATATAACCTAGTCTATACATAAACGGTTCTTCTTGAATTATCATTATTGTTAAATTACTGAATTATCTGCACACAGTTTTCACGCGTACCTTAATCTCCATATGTAATGACGCAATTGTACGGATTATAATAGAATATTAATTTTTTACCATGTAATTCATATTATTTGATGTTTCTTAAACCCAATATATACGTAAAAGTACTTGAATTGCTAAATGATAAATTTCATTTGAAAAGCCCGTAATATCTCGAGTCAAAATACTCAGGTATAACGATTGAACGGCCATTAATAAGATCACTTCGCGACCGGGATAAAACGTCATATTTTTCAGGCCCACTTTTCCAATCGCGTATTCTTTTACCTTGTATTCCCAACTATCGGTCGTTCATCAGCGACAGATTCAGTCGTACCCTTTGACCGTTCCAGTGGAGGAGCTGGAATGCCTGGCCACCTGGAAGGAGGGCAGCAGCCGTTACCTGGTCGGCCGTTTACATCACGGACACGCGTCGAGCAACGAAGATCGATACCGATGCTTCGTCTACGAGAAGGCCAGCCAGACGGTGCAGGGTAATCTGAACAGGGCTGCCATGGGCATGGGGGCCATGGATCACGACGTGGGTATACCGGGTGGTCCTGTGCCAGAGGGTGCGGCTGAGATTTACCGGGTGGCTCAAAGCGGCGATGCTACCTGCAACGGACTGTTCAGCCCAATGGAGGGCTCCAGGACCATGACCCTGAAGAAAGGTAGGAAGAGCGTTCTTTGAATTTCTTTGGGATCGTAGTGTCACGAATTATCGTTCTTACCGATTTTTATACCGTTCAGAGGGTAAAGGAATATGGGTTTTGGGTCAGGCGTATCTACGCGACACTCGCTTGTGATGAGTTTAATGGATTAATGGTTAAGGGCAAATTTTTAGGGGGATTGGGTGAATTCCTTAACGAAATCATCGTATTGGTTTGGGTATTCAAGGAATGACTCAGGGGCGGATAAAGGGGGTTGAGGAAAGGTGTTAATAGCAACGCAACTTTCTTTTATAATAAAGGTTTTTACTGATTTTTCTAACTGGAGATAAAATCTTTTGAATCTGAGTCTTTGTCCACCGCGAAGTTGTCGTTTAATGCGCCTACTCATTAAATTGATCCAATCTTTCCGGATTTGTGATATGCAGAGGGTTGCGCCTCAGTTCTGCTAGAAATGATTTTCAGACCAGGACGAATCGAGGACTTCGTCGATATTTTCAATACGCAGTCGAGTGCGCTTCGAATCCTCTAAAAAGTTCCAATCGGAAAATAAAAATATGCGTCAGCTAATTCAGATATTTGCAACTTCTACGATGCGCAGACGAGTACCCTTTAGATCGTTCAGAAATATCTCAATATCCTATGACTTGATAGAGAAAAACTCGAGTAGGAGCGTTGCAGGTATGATTCAATCTTACTGGTTCAATTTTATGCTCGGGAAGATGAAGATGCTTACAAATAGAAAAATCGCCTCGCTATAAACTTTGCATAATGAATATCGAATGCTACAATGGTATTGGCGATCGCGTCCAAAAGTACATATATATATATATATGTATATCCCGTGAATCTTACCCCTTCTCAACGAAAATTCCCATGGTGGAATGTGATCACGCATGTGTCCTTATCGGACTGTGGCCCAGTTTCTGTTTATTGGCGGTCCTAGACTTACCAATATTAACACTAGAACTATTGATCACTTTCGGGATATATTTAGAATACCATATATTATAAATACATAATACCAATACATCTATAAAAAAAAAAGAGTGCGCAAAAGGAAATTTCCGTAAATCAGCACGATGATCTAAACAATGCATGAAAATTATGGAAATACACAGAAAATGCATCGTCACAAAACGCTACGATTTTTCAAAGAAATGACTGACCAGTCATTTTTATTGGTTCGATAGTTTCAGTATTTATGATGAATCGAAATGTTTAATGGTTCTAAGAACTACTCCTCTTTTCCTGTTATGGCTAAAATAATATTGAGGCCACGGACATACACATGTTTAATTCCAATAAATCTCTATCTTTGCTTTACGTCTCGATTTCCCTTTTCTCATTGGCGTAAGAACGCTGCTCGACACAATAGTTACAATGGCGCAGGAACGCTGCTCGACACAATAGTTACAATGCCGTTGACACATTTACAGATTTAGACTTCTTCTGTTTCAAATGACATATGAATCTTGATCTTTTTTCCGCGCTGTCAGAGTTAGCGATAATTCATTATAATATCGGTAAACTGTAGAATGAAAAATTTGTTTCCGTAAATAACAAATTACAATAGCGTTACGATCACAGTTGTTTTCTTGCTTCGCCACGACTTTTGAGAAATCAGGTAATCCATCAGTTTTTATACAAGTTGCGAGTAAATAACATTGAATATAGAATATAACATAAAAATTCCTTTAAACGCTGTTTGTTTAAACTAATAGTACAAATTTAATTTGGTGTATTGAATATTGACTGCTCAATTACGTCATATAGCGCGAGTTTACAGTATTCAAGAGAGACGTTGTTTTTAATTCAAATTCGTGGCGAAATTTTTGTACATAACAATATTTTTTCATAAGTATCATAAATACCCTTTTTGATAATACAGTGTTCTTTTTTTGAGTGCTTTCAACGAAAATTTAAACATAATCCTAAACTAACAAATTAATTGTATATCACATATGTTGTATATTGATCATAATCTTATGCTCGAGCGATCTTCTTCTCCTCACGGCTATAGTAGCCGTGAGAAGCTCAAGCGGCCGTGAATATGCATCAGTGGGATATTGCTGCAAGTTCACCCTTTCACCGCTAAGCATTCTCTAAGCTAGCTTGTTCGTGTCTCTAACGAAAACCAACGGCGCAACATTAATCGGTTAAAGCAGAAAGTGTATAAGTGTGTCACTCACGACTTGAGTTACTCTGAGCGGGAAAGTACTATTTTATGTATAATTGCGCGTCACTATTTATACTACTGTCATTGGTATTAAAGCTTAAGCAGCATCGCATCATAATAACAATAGTTTCTTTTATTCTAAATAGGAGTTTTTTATTTATTACAAAAATATTTGAACCACATTAGCGTTATCCCTACTATACTGAAAATGACAAATTAGAGAAATTTCGAATTAGATTCTGTTAGAAAAGCAAAAAGCATGATCAGGAAATTGTTTTACTCGTCAATGAACTCAAACTCATATTTCAAACGCTTTGATTGATCTTGAAGAAGGAGAGTAAAAAAATTTAAATCCCGTTAACAGAATCTTCTAAGACGCGATCCGCTTTCCCTATGGAATAGGAGAATAATATTTGTGGATTATTTCGTTTTTCTTCTTTCTTCCCGCGTGCGTTTCTACATTTCAGATTTGCTAATCTGTGTTTTACCATGTCTAATATAGTCGCCAAACTTCGTCAACGGATTTTTGTCATTTTTGCCTAAGTCTTTGTCTTCTTCAGTCACTACTTTCATTGGCGAAACGACTAACACTAAACCTACCGGTCACTTTCTGGATATATTTATGTATATCACGTATGCCAAAAAAAAAAGAGGACTAAGAAGATATGTCATCAAATCGATAGAACGATTCACACTCTGTGATAAAATTATCGAAAACCTCAAAAAATGTTATTCTACAAAATACAGAAATTTTTTAAAGAAACCACTAACCGCTCATTTTGACCGCCTCAGTAGATTTAGTGTTAATGTCGAATAGGAGTCAGCGATACACAACAAAAGGACGAAGATAAATACTAATTTTAAAGCAGTGCAAATAAATTCGCTTAAGTGTGATAGACATCAAGGCTGAGGCTAGTTACCAAAACTCATAAAAGGCCGACAATGACTAGTTCGTAATTTCTTGCCAAATCTCAAATATACGATGGATAGTTTCCGCGATTTTCCATTGTTTTGTACGGTTAAATGGATCCATTTGTTTTTCCTCCTTATGCTTCTTGTCTTCTACATGCATATGTGTATAGCATTCTAACCACTCCCTCCTTTCACCGCGTTCCCTTTTTGCTGGGTAAAAGTGAAAAGGGGCCGCGCCCCATGTCTTTCCCTCAATTAAGGAGTTACATGTGAATTAGTATATCTGTGAGGAGGAAGGGGAGTTGGACTTCATTAAAAGCAAAATACTATAATTAGAGTTTAAGAGAATGTACATCAGGGGGATTCTTGGGACGATTATTTTAAGTACGATATATATATTTTTCCTCGTGATGCCGGTTTAACAAAATAGACGAGAGATTAAAGGATTATTTATTATTAAAGACCCTGTTAACGAAATGGTTGAGATTTATGCAGTAACATAGGGGTCGGCAAAACACGGCTCTTTGGCCACTTGAATGTGGCTCTATCACGAATAATGACTATGTGCCATGCAATATTTTAATAATAAGAAATGTTTTTTTATCAATAAACAGGATTATTGTTAATTGTGACAAGTACCTATTTTTTTAATTTAGTGCTTAAGCTCAAACAACCGATTACCCAAATTGGGACACTTTTTGAATGTCATTAATAATAACGCAATATTTGAAGAGCGTTAGATCCATTTCATAAAATTTACAGAGCCTGTATTACAAGTTCTTTATTCAAAATTTATATAGGATAATCGAAGAAAAACTTGTAACAGTAAGTTTTATAAAACAAACCCCTGATACTCTTCTGTCATTTTGATATGTGACACTCTAGAGAAGAAACGGCACGAGGATCTTCACAGGAATCGTTTTTTCAAACGTTATGTGTTTACAAGTTTAACATTATAGTGGAGGGAAGAAGACCATCCAGTACATGGAGCATGTCCAGTCCTATCTATCATATATTATTAGTTCCTAGTGTTTCTACAACAGATTTCTTATAAATCTGTCTCTCAAAAAAAAAATTTGTTTTAATGTTAACATTTGGCGCTTTTGACTAATGAGTTTGCCGATTATTGCACTAACATATCATGATTATGGTTTAAATACTGTTGAAACACGAACGCATGCGAATTTGTAACATATAGCAAAACTCGAAGGTCTGCAATCAGTGATATTCGTGGCAACGTGCGCTGAGCCAAACGAGAGAACAACCAAACGCCATGACGCAGGATAAAAATATCGACGTAATATAAGAATATATACAGAGAAAAGGAAAGAACCGAAACCTATATATATAAATAAATTCAGAATATGCTCTGAACGCTTTCCGCGCACGTGGCACTCAAGGAGCTGCCTCGGCAAGATTTAAATTGGCTGCTGCCAAACTGGTGAATTGAAAAAAGCATATTGTTCGATATATTTAGGTAAATTTAGAATAATGCGCCTCACGGTCGATTATGATTCACTATACTTCGCTGGTTGACTCTATTTAAGGTGAAAATATCTGTTGCGTCACACGCTTAACACACAGATAACATTGTTACCGTATTAATGTATACGGTTTGGAGAAAAACCAACATTGTTAATGCATTAGTCATTAACGGCAAAAACTGCCTGAACAAATGGTCACCAGATTTTTTATTTCTCCATAGAAAACTCAATCAAAAGGTGACTAGGTAAGGACAAGGTCAAATAACCATAAAACATCTGGTGAACGAATTGCTCAGGTGAAAATTAATTAAAACGCGAATACCAGCTAAACAGTTTTAATTTATAGCGGTTAAATAGCGAACGAAGGTAAATCAAGATACTCATTCTCGCACAGTCAATCGAATCAGTCACTTTTACAAGCGCACACGAAAAGAGTTTATTCATACAGACTTACTCTCACCAAGATACACTCGCAAAGTCCCTTGTAGTTACATTTGCAAATTGATTCGCATAGCATGAACTAAACGCTATTGACAGAACGAGCAGCCAAATCTGCTATATCAGTCAGTATCTAATACACATTATCATTCACATGAGCAGTTCACGCAACAGTCAGTCACACACAACTCGTAAAATCATCAACACCGTTAGCAGCCAAGTCTGCGTGAACACTTCGTATTCAATACACATATCATTTAAGTGACCAGTTTACACCACTTCTTGTACGATTATTGAAGTTTAATCAACTCTATCATTGTTTGCAAATACTTCTCGTCACTTACAGAATAAATAAAAATAGCTGCTCATCGTTAAGTTGCACACAGCGGTTACGAACACACAACAATGTTGGTCCATGAAATGATCGGTGGGAATCTGTATAACAAAGCATAAGCCATTTACAGTTTGCCAAGATAGCACGTCCACTTGTGGTTCCAACAAAAACCAGGTTTTGTATGGTCGTAAAAGTGAGACATACCCCATCCGAAGCACGCATCAGGTTTCGCCCTTTGATTGCCCGCTAACTGTTTTCTTGCATCGTCAAATGGTAGATTTTAAATCACCCGTCTGTTGCGACTATCAAAACGAGAATGTCGATTTCATGGCATCGTGGAATCGGCTCTCTCCTCCGATAAATTAGGTCGTCCTTTGTCGATCAATTGAGAAAATTGTATTCAAGCGATACACTGCTCGACTGCTCACACGTGTCCGTACGACGCCTGCAACCTGGGCCAAAGGGGATCTCTCGCTGGGCACGCCTATACCCACCTTTGACGCTTCCCCACTCGCCACATTTAGACTGTTGACTTCATAAGATGCAAAGGAGTAGGATTCACGTGCTTACGGAGAATCTGTTGAATACCACGATTTATTTTTTCGTACTATGATTTCCTACTAAGATCTGTTTATACAAACATGAAACCTAATCTGTCAAATGTCGTAGTCTTTATCCTGTAGTCATCTTCTAGTTGTATACAGAATTCAATAAAATAATACGAAGCAAGTATATTGAACACATATTATTATTATTAGACCGGAAGAAGCTTTTGGGACGACCTAATATTGTTGGAATCAGATAAAGAAACCGTTGGAACGACACAGGGGTAAAGGGGGTCTCTCGCTAGACATGCCTATTCCTACCTTTGATGCTTCCCCACTGTCCACAATTAGGCTGTGACGTCACGAATTGCAAAGGAATAGGACTCCTGAGGTTACGGGGAATCTACTAAACTAAACGGGAATTACTATTTTTGCATATCACGATTCTATCTATGTTTACCTCAATGCTTAGAGACTTGTCGCTTACTGCGCGCTATCTCACTCGCTCTCGACACTTCGAATTGACTGCCTTTATCACGCGGTCAAATTCGCGTGTGTGTGGCCGCTGGTGAACAATACCATTGGGTCGAAAATCCGTATGTGGAAACGTGTGCGCTTTTCTTTCAACCCATTTGATATGCATTTCCTTCGCCGCGTTTCTTAATTCTTTGCGCTCGAGACCTTTTTCGCGCGAGCGAACCGAATTCGAGAGAAGTTAAGCGTTCCCGGTTGTTTCGTGAAGCATTTTTTTGGATTCTACGCAGGTTATCCATTCTGAACTTTCTATTTCTTCTGCAGAATCACCGTCACTTTCAAATTCACTATCTATTACTCTGATATTTTTTTCCATTTTATACTTGTAATTTCATCGTTATCTTCATCACTGTCCTGCTTCTCTCTATCGACATGTAGTCTATTCGTAGATGTAATTTCGTTCGTCATCAACGAAAAATTGACCTCATCTTCGCTTGAACTGATTTCCTCATCGTATTCCATGCTTATTGGTCTCACTAACTTTGATAGAAATATTTCGATTGCGAGGATAGTCGAGTCGAAGACAGAGTCTGACCCGCGGTCGCGAGCGTTTTTGACATAAAACATACCTATAGCCTTTTTAAAGTGGTATTATTCTGCACCTCATAAGATTAGACAGAAAGGGCTAGAAATAGACTCGTAAAGCGATATTCTTGAAGCCAAACCTAAATAAACATCGTTATCGCTCGATTTACTGCATCGGTCCGAGTGGTGAGTGGGAGGTACCTCTCGAATGCAAAGAATTAACACTTAACGGACGGGTTGTTTTTGCTCTATCGTTTTCGATTTCCGGGAATTTTTTAGAGATTTAAATAATCACGTATGTGATTTTTTACATTTTTTCATTTCATCACTTGGAATAACCGGCATTTTTCTAAATTTAGTGGAGCACTGGTATTTGTGTTTGTTTTGTTGATAATACAAATTACTTTGCTCTGCCAACATTGCAAACTAGTCGTCTTATATAAATAATCAAACGCACTGAAAAATATACATTAATTGCATAAATTTCCTTGCAGATTTCGTCATCTTCCACAAAAGACATTTTCGTGCTTACCAATTTCAGGGTTACGAAATTATAGATACTATCTGAAAAGCAAAACCTCTCAATAGATTTAACAGATAGATAGTACTACGACTAATGGTGCCAAGAACAAATAATACAATGTGCATAAAAACATGACTTGTTCTAGGAAGTTAGAATGGAAGTTCGAAGTTAGAATGGAATGTGCATAAAACGTGACCTGTCCGTTAAGTGTTAAAATGCGCCAACAGTAGTGTGTTACGGTCTGAAGTGTCGATGCTTGCTCGCTGTTTTAGCCATGATTCAAGAAAGCTTTGTTTACTCTATTTAACACGTTGAACGCCATGACACCCAGATATAGGTGTCGGCTATGTTTCCGCGGAGGCTCTCAAACTGCCACTCTCGGCTTGAACGTCTCGGAGTGTAAGCCTATTGTTCCGTGACAGAAGATAAGCACGTTTAGAACGAAATGTTTCGCGACATGTATTCGATTGAAAATCTTTCTTTAAGAACGAAGCGTCTAAGCAAGCGTGTAAAATTCGGAAATTATTTCACCTTTTGCAAATATTCCTTCTCTAGCGGCAAAAAGTTAAAATTTGTTGTGTTAAAATTTTCGCCCTCATGCCTGAAATGTCAAAAAGAAAAATGGAAGAACTATTTCTTAGTGAATCATATGGCGGTATAGAAGAAATCGGTATAGTAAAATGTACTGACATATTACGCAGATTTCATGCAGTTTTAAATCGTGTATAAATTGATTACAAAGTTAGGATATTGTTTTTTATACTAACCTCGCAAAGAAATTAATTTTTACAAGCATTGCAAGCAAGGATACTTTAAACCGTACATAGTCAGTTGTCTTATAAAAAGTGCTTTGCAATCTGCTCAGTAATCAGCATTAATGCGATGTCTAAAGTTACGTATTCATCGTACTCTATACCAACCAATTTCACATCGAGAAGAATGAATTATAATTGTTTATTTTATGGAGTAAGATTCACACCTACCTGACAATCTTTGTGAAAAGATAAATTGTGTTAATACAGCTGTGAAAATATCAATACAAATCAGAGTAGTTTAACGTGAGCGTTGTTTATGTCGCAGTACGTTTCTTTAATACGAAAGGCAGTTAAAAAAATTTATCCAACATATACACCGTAACTATCTCACTTCTTTTACCAGTCTAATTTGCAATCTGAAATAAAAAATGATTAGCAGTTAAAACAGTCCAATGTAGACTCCAAGCGACAGACTCCAAAGCACCATTTTCCTGCACCACTACTTTTTTATAATTATTGTTAGTTCAGTTGTTCCTCTATTTTACATTTGGGAATACCTGTAATAAATTTAAAAAACTTACTTTGATATTGAAAATGTCATATTTAATTACAAGTTGCTATTAGAAATGTATGAATCAAATAATATACATTTTTATTTCCTTGGAGTAAATTTTGATAACCAGGTCAAATAACTCAACTTGCATTAAACGTTCTTCAGAAATTAGTTAAAATAACATTTTTAATCGCTCACAGGCAATTTACTCTTTATTTCTTGCTACACAGAATTTTTTTTCGTAAGAAATAACAATTTTCGAACGTTCTCACAGGGAAGACGTTGCTATAACTAATAACCCGCTCTTCCATACCCCTCCAATTTACCAACATAATTAACATTGGCTCGGATCCAAGGTCAAAATCAACGATCTTCCTGGATACACTTATTTTCCTCTAAAACTTCATTTTAGTAACGTAACTATTAACCAGTTAGGTGCAGAATTTAGTTTTAAAAATCCACCACAGATTGCGGAATTAAAATCAAGCAATGACGAGTACACACGTCGAACGCAGGGCAAATGCTACTATTATAAATTTTACACAAGACAAGGAAGTATTACATTTTTATTTGAAAAAAATTAACAATTCATTTCTGGAAAGACCAGTATTATTATAAACTTAAATATTGTCAAAAAATAACAAAATATATAAATAAGAAAATTGAAAAAGGAAAATAATTTTAAGAATTTCGATTGATTTCGGTGTGATATTATTCGAAACATGGTACCACGCAAATTGGCGCTTTGCAGGTCATGCACCTATATCTTGACTGCTTACGGATTCCATCTTTTTAACAAACGGCACATCTTCGGAGGCGATATAATAGCTAGTATAAAATTGTAACAATTTTCCGATGAGCCGTGTAGGTTTTGTAGATATAGATGGTTGACCAATTTGAGAAATGTGCATCTGTTGAATTGAAGTACCCCCTCCCCCGCATATAAAATGCGTAACAGTGATATTGGTAATATAAAGGAAACATATTACCAGCTATTCTATTCTCAAATAGCTATTCTCATTATATTTTATTGAAATTTTGAGCTTTTATGGTCAATGATAACCTTGTACTTTACGCGACGAGTACACACGTCAACCGCAGCGCTATAGAGATTTGGTCCGACGTGTATACAAGCCAAACGAGCTTAACTGGTTTAAGAAATGCGTCTTTTCTTGGACCAAAGGTTGGCAAACGCCCGAGAAAATGCTGTGTTTGGTTGCGTGACGCGTGGAATTCGTACCGAGAACCGTGTGTCCACCAGATACGAGAGAACCCATCGAAGAGAACCGCAAGCGGTCACGCTCCAAGTCGGTAAACCAAGCACAACGTCCAGTGGCTACATCGGGGTAACCAGCGGATTACCATGCCTGCGACGCCGATCAGGGAGCGAGGTGTACCCAGTTTCCTCTACAGGTCCAGAGATACTTGACAGAATTGGAGCACTAAAAGAAATCCTCGCTCTATAGTCCTATTATGAAGCGTGAACGAAAACGATACGAAGAAATGAAGAGATGGTCCGCCTTTGTCTGACATTCGTAAAACTAATAGGATTACGAATCGTTAATAGATAGAAGCTGTTTGGCTGAGCAGCTTTAATAGATAGGAGCAGTTTGGCTCCAGAAGTTAATATCGCTTTTTATCCTTCAGCATCGAATACATACATCTCAGTTCATAACTCCATTGATCAAAGCAATGTCTATCACGATCTGCACATTTTTGCCCGCGAAATACGAGTTTATTTATTCTATTATATGCGAAAAACTGTTAATTAACGATCGATTAATAATAAGTGTAAGGAAAATTTATACCACGTGTATCGATCAATTTTAGAATATTAGTTGTGAGCTCCAAACATCCAAAGTCTAAAATTGATCGGTATACGTCATATGAACTTTCTTTACATTTATTCTATTATAATACAATTCTAAATTTCTGGGTCGTATAAAGTCTTTAGAGACATTTTTGGCAGCGACTTGCCCGTTGAAAGCTTTTCCGTGTAGGTAGTTATCAAGGTGTTTAAAAATGTGGTAAGCATATGGCGGAAGATTCGATGAATATGCTGAAAGCGGCATAGTTCCATATTCTACTGCTTTCAGTTCCTTTTAGTGTTGCGCATGCGTCGTGCCGCTGGAGGTTGTCGATTCACCAGAATTCAAAATGTTATGATGAATAATTGCATGTACCGAGCACCAAACAGCCACCATAATCGTACGAATGTTCCATTTTCGTTCAATCATTGTGCAGAACGTCGTTGATTATCGTACAGAATCTACTTTTCGTCGCAAGTCACGGAACGATGAAGAAATTGATCATGTTTGTTGAGTGATAGGAGCGCAGAACAAACTTCATGACATCTCCTTGATTGATCATTATTGATCTACCGCATCGATTCGCAACGATGTACTCGTTCTTCACATCTCGAGGAAGGGGTATACGCTTCTTGAAAAGCAGTGAGAGGAAAAGCAAGCGGTTTAGCAGGTGTTGCGAGGACACTGTATTGTGAGATTAGCAACTCCTCTATAACATAAACAGATGCTCGCGGGATGATTTGACCGGAGGGCCTGGGTAGCTTAGTAGTCAAAGCAGTTGCCCGGAAAGCGAAACCTACATTTGGTCTACATTTGCCTACATTTGGCGCGAGAAGTGGGATGGAAGCAGGATCCTATTCTCTCATAAGTCCATCTTCGAAAGACGATACTACAACGGAGAAAATTTATGAAAAAAAGTTGAGACGACGCGAAAACTTTGTTGGTCGCGAGTTATAAGGGCGCCCGACGACGCAAAGACAACGTAACGTGTGGACCGAGGAACTGCATGAAGCTTGAGCTCTCGATGACACTTACAACACCAAGTAAGACGTAGACGACGCCGAAAAAACATTCGAGGGGGAATGTTCGAGCAGGATGGTTGAGTGTAGGATTGGAAACTCCTCCAGAACATAAATAGACGGGGTACCACTGGGTACCTTAGTGGTCAGAGCAGTCGCCCAGAAAGCGAAGTCTCGAATTAGAGACTCGCTATGGCAACCCAACGATCGAAATTTTTACCGCGGCGCCTGCAGTATTTACATTTTGTAGCGACGACACATATCGAAGCGAGATGCAGCGTCGATCGTGAAAGTGCACGCGTGAATTTTGTAAAGTGGCTAGGAGAGAAACGTTGCGTCATCCAGAGCCAAACGGCCTCTACGGAGATAGGAAAGGGGAACTCTTCCGTCCTTAATCAGCGTGTGTAAGTGCGTCAATCGGACGAGTTGTTTAGGTAAGCCGCTTTTCGGCGCGACCTAGATTTAAATTCATCTGCAAATGGTGCTTTTCTGGCAGAGTCGTTCTGGGAAATACAGTTTCCTAGAGAAGAGAGAAGAAAGAGAGAGAGAGAGAAGTAAGAAGAGTGGATAGCGGCTCGGACTTCCACGCGAAAGACCCAGGTTTGAATCCCCACCCATCACCTGTGGTGTTTCCATGTGATATGTATTCTGTAGTTCCAGTGGTTCGGAACTCATCTTAAACAGTAGATCCAAATGACCCTAGCGGTCGGTGCCGATAATTAAAAAAAGAAATTTTAACCACTGTATTCATTATACACGATAAATCCAAGAATACGTCTATCGTAGAAAGGCACAGAAATCTCAATCTCGTAGAAGTACATTGGGCTTTAGGTGTCCATCCGCTGCATTTTGGTCGATTCTCAGCATACTTACGCTTTGGTTATATACCACGCGAAGCCCTTAAATTTTGTTAATCAACGTAGTTGATATCACGTCCATTTTTTGTTTATCTGTGTCCCTAAGCAATAATCATTTTTTGTAATATATTAACCAATGCTGCTTTATAGTTTTTTTTGCTATCTTTATCCGGCTACTGGCTATGCTCCTGGGCTCTACATGACAACAACGCAAACACGAGAATTTTTTTTTATTTTTTAAATTCATATTTCGGCACCGACTGCTAAGGTCATTTGGCCTAGGACCTACTGTTTAAGGTGGGTTCCGAACCACCAGAGCTACGGTATACATATTATATAGAAAAACCAAAGGTGATGGGTGGGATTCAAACCCGGATCTGCCGCGTGGCAGTCTGAGCCTCTAAGATACGAGAATTGTTATGATTGGTTACAAGCTGTAGAACAAAAAACACGACAATTCTGATGATCTATCCGCAATGTGTTAAACTTATCAGCGTTCAATTATTGAATTTTTTTATCATGAAATATCTCGTCCAGTGCACGAACATCGATTTGATTCCGGACTAGAATCAAAGACATTAGTCTTTAATTAAGATCTTTAAGATATAAATAAGTACTTCTGCATGAATCATTATGCGTCGATTAGCTTCGATTAAAACCTTTAAATGGTCATCATCAACCACGAAACTTTTGAAACCAACCTTGCACCGTACATTTGATAACACGAAACATACCGATCATTTTCTAGATATATTCACATACAGCACATACATAGTTAAAGAAAACGAGGACTAAATGTAGATGACAAATCGATGGAATGATTCACACTTTGCGGTAAAATCATAGAAAATCTCAAAAAATGCTCCTGTGTGAAGTCCAGCAACTTTTCCAAGAAACCACTGATAGGCCATTTGAACCGCTTTGGTAGGTTTCGTATTAACACTTTAATGGCCGTTCACACAACATGTGTATGATAGCCGGAAAAACTGTTTGTGTCCGATAATACAACGCGTGTGTGATGTTACCGCCGAGGGTTATTGGCTGGTAACACACTTTTTGTGTTAAGATTTGTCTAATCGTAATAACATAAAAATATATAGAAAAGAGGAAAAAAGGGGATAAAAAAATGTATATTGCCGGTCTCTGACAAAATTGCTGCGTAGACGTGTGGTCATTAAAGTGTTAATAGTACCCTGACTAAATACACTGTTGGTATCACAAGCCATTTCTGCGGCTTTACGACCAAGTTGATTTTTCGTAGAAGGAAGTTATTCAAGTTCGGTTGCTTTCCATTGCTACACAAATGACACAAGATAAATATAAATGAAGATTAAAATAATGATAGTACGAAAATAGTATACAGCCTGATATGCACTTTAAAATTACATATAAGTAATATTAGCTTAATTACACAAATGTCGTGCAAAAACAACGCGGAAAAGTTTGCAAGTGTAAAGCCGACATTAATTTCCGTACAACTTAATATATCTAACAATATTACTTTCACTTCCTTTTTGTTTCTCTTCTTTTTGCTGCGATGAAACCTGTGCCGTGGTGAATACTGGCCTTTTTACGAATAATTGAGTTCTAGTGGAAGATACTTGAGAGCAAAGAGCGACGAGCTGTGAATAATGGGGTAATATGGAATGAGTACCAAATTATTGGAATTCATAGAATTAAATAAACTATTCATGCATCGGTAAGTACGCCGCGAAATACAATTTAAAAAATGCGGGCAATACGTCATGTATTATCAAATAATTAGGCATAGAATGCAAATTTATAAAATGCTAAATGGGTAAATCTAGCCCTTTGCACTCCGTCGGCGCCGCTATTGGGCCAGTTGCTTTCAGTGCAGTTAGAAAAACCAGTGTAGTTTGCATTCAATGACTAGCAGATTCTGTGTTCAAAGATTCTGTGCATTATTTCTTAGTAAATTTTTTATTTTATTTTATATTAGATAGATTTACCCTTGAGAAAACAGATTATTGCGTATGCTTTGATATCAGTGAAAACGAAAGTGAAAATGAAATTGATATTGAGTTTTTTGTAGACAATTTAGTTGAAAATAATACCTAACGAAGTGAATATACCGATACTGATAGCATTGATGATAGCGACGTAATAGTACAAAAAAAACGGAATGTATGTGTTATAGAAAGTGATACTGATGGCATTGGTAGTTATTCTGAAGAAATAGATGAAGATGATAACAATTGGCAAGATATTACAGAGTGATGAAGTTTCAGCAAACTTCATGTAATACGAAGAGGTACAAAAATATCACGAAGTTGCTGCACTCTTGAGTAAAAAAAACGACTAGCATAGGATATAAAGCAATGCAAGAATAATAAAGGAAAGCAGAAACGCAACAAGCAACAAAAATATCAAAAAAGACATAACGAATGTGGATACTTCCGTGACCAGGTATATAATAATTTGAATCTGCTGTCGGCGTCCTGTACGTTTTTCAAAATTTAACTCAATTAACAAACTCTTTCATTTAATAACACTTCTTTTTTATCCGACAACCAGCAAAATTGCATTGTTGCCATATTCAGAAATTCTTTAAAAATTAATTCTTCCTTCATTACTACTTTTAAACTACTCTTTTTGCCTTCATAATACACTTGCTTTTTTACCACCTTGTATTTCAAAAATCATGTCTATTTTTTCTTCACATAAAACTTTATTTATTTGACACGTTTATGAATTCCTTATCTGACGTGTGTGAATAATTTTATCATCGTTTAATGCACCAAACTTTTTTAAAACCTTTTTCCTTTATCCGTAATTATTTAACTTTTTTTCCGTTTAACAATGTTGTATCTGTTTATATAAAAAAAAAACTACGAGAGTGATAAAAATGGAATGCTACTTACGCAAGATTTTTTCTAACAGTTATATACAATAAGTACAACTGAACACTGCGTCATCCGTTACAAATTTATAAACGATTTAAAACAAGACCAATATTTGTCGATTCACAAAGAAAAACCAAATTAAGATTATCAGCAAATAGAACACTGTCAAAAGTGAAAAATAGCCCCTCATCACCGAAGAAGTCAAGGAACCGAGCATTACCACAAAGTGACTCAAAATTACAACGATGTTGCGTCACGATCGCCATTGGACTCTGCAAGGATGCGTGACGTGTCAAGCTTCAGGTTCGACCGCGAGGGGTTAAACTGCGGATGACCCTTGCGCCTTGTGAGGAAAAATGGACACAAAGAGGTGCAACAAGGAGGTGGGTGGCGTTGGGCGGGGGAGGGGGGCAGCGCAGAAAGACGGAAAGCGAGGAGAAGGATAGCCGAAACTCCATTCGATTTTTACGATCGGGGAATTTGTATCTCGCTCGTCCCGCCTCGCGGACTTATCGGGGGATCCGCTGAATTATTTCCATTCTTTTCCAGGGCGTGCAACAATGCTTTTACGTGCCATAAAACGGGGCGAACGTGCACTCTGTCAACCCCACCTCCCCCCCGCCACTCCAGTCCCCACTACGCCTTCCGCGTCCCGCCGCCTTTTTTCTTTTACTCTCTCTTCCACCCCCCTCCCCCTTTCCCCTCTGCCACTCTTCTCTCTCGCTCTCCATCCCTATTTCTCTCCCCCAGTTTTTTTCCTCCTGAATTCCCTGGCTCTCTTCCTATCCCCGCTTTTGTGTACTCTTTCCTGGGATTCACCATGAACGCGCTCTCTCTCTCTCTTTCTCCCCCCTCTTCCTCTTTCCAACAGTGTCCGTCCTTTTCCACCGCGATCGGTCATTTCTGCCCGCGTTAACCCTTCCCTACCCCTTCGACACGGTGAAAGTGGCCCCTTCTGACGCCCGGATTTTACGCCCTCAAGCCGGAAGTGGAGCACACTCGCACGGCCAGGGGCGAAGCAGGGGCGGGGGGGGGGACCTGGTGGACCGAGGAGATACTCGGACAATTCTGTTTCCCCATTGAATACCTATCGTCGACGTTTTATCGGCTGTCGTTTCGAAACGTCGAGGACTTTATGGCCAGCGACCCCGAAACGGAGTGTCTACGAAATTTTCGGACATCAGGCCATAGACTGGGCCACGATTATTTGGCGGCTCGATTGATAATTTGCTCATCCCTGTACGGTGCCCGTAATACGTATTTGATCTTGATTTATTTTACGATGTATACCTACACGCGCAAGTGATATTTATTTATACGATATTATAATTTATCTCGTTACTTTTTGGCACTTAACGCTGGTATTCTGGGATATTTTGTGTATCATGTTGCAAATGGATTATAGTGTATTGTATATTTCTCGGGCGTATTCTGCTGATGTGGTTTAACAACTTGTAGTATGATATGATTTTTCCATTATAATGCTGTCGCATAGCGATGAAAGATTGGAAGAATTGGTTAAGGTAAAAATGGTCGTATATCACGATGTTAAGGGTTGCTTACCAAAATCACCAAAATTAAACAGGTAGTGCATTAAATTTCTAGGGGTATCTCAAATAATCATATAAAACGCTTAGTGATGCAGATAATATAGTTACTAAGCGGCACTAACTGTAATCAACCACGATAATTAAGGTTTATATATTTGATTCGATTCGATATATACACTCGATTATATGTATGTGTGATCATGCATAGTATAATAACTTTTAGTTATTACGACGACAGGTGCTATTTAATCTAGTATTCGGTGTTTAAATATAATATTTTAAGGTTAATTGTCCTTTTGTGCATGTATATCGCTCTAAGTGGTTCTATTGTCAGTTTTCGTTTTCTTTTTTTTTATTAAGTAATTGCTTTAACAATTTACGCAGTACGCGAGTCATAAATCCTCTTTGCCTTTGATGTTTGCGCTAATGTCAGGTTCGAGAAATTTCATTTGAAGCGGGCAGATTTAATAAAGTTGTACCTTGAGCTACAGGAACAAAAGGCAACAGAGTTACACGAAACTCCATGCTAAAAATTAATTCAGTACAGCTGCTTATATTGATGACAATAAAGAAGTAATTAACATTGTTAGAAATAATTATAAAACTGAACGCGCCATTATTTCTATACTATTGTATTGCTCTTTTTCGTTCTTTCGTGTACAATCCGACCGAGTACTCTTGTCCATATTTATATATATACGCTTGACAAAAAAGCATGATTTATAACAATATAATAATGTATGATGGAAACGATGGCTCATCGATTTTTCACTAATTAACATTTCATTGATGGTAGGCTTTAATTTAAGATCATACGCTCACAGCAAGGCTTTCAATAAAATTTCAATAAAATATTTAGCAAAATAGTAACTAACGTTGTACTAACATTTTTTTTTGTCACAACCGATTAAACTTGAAATTAATATCTCTTATAATTTGAAAGTTATATTAAAATTGTATTCAATTTCTTCATCTAGACCTCTCTACGGCAGTCAGAAAGCCGTAAAGTTATTAAGTACGTTGCACAATTAGACTACACGGATATTAATAAAAAATCAAAAATTCCATGAACATACGATATACTTATTTCTATGACTGTATACAAGCGGTTTAATGGTTCGAGAAGAGTTATAGATCAGTTATTGCTTTGACAATGCATTAGTATATGAAAAATACAACACAGAAAAAAAACGTTGATTTGGTGATACAATTGAAGGAAATCAATATTTTCAACATAATCTCTATTACATCGTAAAGTACCACGATAACTCACATTTAAACTCGGATCCTTATCACAGAAATTCAGACATTATTTAATCACAACACGTATGCTGAAGATTTCATGCATTTAGTATTAGTTGACAATGTAATTTTATTTTTAGATTTAGACCAATTTACGTCCTTTTTTTGTGGTGAATGTATCGGAATTGAACAAAAACTACATATTTTTCTAACGTAATAAACCTCAAAACATGATGATATTTTTGTGGCTGCATCACTAAATAAGAAAATTTAACTGCCAAACATTTGTATCACATTCATCCGTAAATACGGGAGTTGAACAACAAAAATTGAGTGTATGGCAATCGATCGACTAGGCCAATATAAGATCCCCTTCTTATATTGTATCAGGTCGGCGTATTTATTCAGCGACTTTCATCTCTGCAAAATCACAGTCCGTAGGATGCTCTACTTCGAAATTTAAAAACAGTAGTAGGAATAGTTGAATCATTTTTATTTGTAAAACCATGTATTGAATTTTTAATTATATAATTACTTCCTCCGTCTATAACTCTGTTAAGAAACTTTTGAAGCACTTGATTAATATATACAAGACACCTTGAAAACTAAAAGGGGGGAGAGAACAAAACGAATCGATGTATTAAAATAAGATGAAATTACAGTGTTCACTATGTCGTTCCATTATTATTTAAAAATAGGATAAAGGTTTTGAAAATCTGCTAAGTTACGTGCATTTAATTACTTTTTGATTTAAAGAATTTCATAGCAAACTATTTAAAGAAAACATTACTACTATTTATATTTTTTATTAAGTATTAATTCCTTGTTTTAAAACAAATATATTTCTCTGAGGTTAACGTAATATGCTCAAGATAAATTTCGAGCACTGATACGAGGAAGTTTTCTAGCTTCTCTAGAAGCACATTGTCGTACTCCAGCTATGAGTGCCTTTATTTATCTTCATCGTTGTTTCTTGTCCGTTGTTTTTGTTTCTACTTATTTTGTTCTGCCATCTGGTCTTATCAATGTTGTGACAATTTTTCTGGAAATTCACGGAGCATTCTGGATAGAGAAGAAAAATCAGAAGTGTAGAAATACTTTTTTAACTTGCAAATTTGTGTATTTATTACATTATGCTTTTACGACGTGTTGATAAAATTCATTAAAGTGCACGTTATTCTTTTATATGGCAGAATGTCAATATAAACAAATTTTGCTAATATAGCATTTGCATAAAGCCATTAACCCTTAACGAACGAGGGCATTTTTCTAGAACAATGACCAGTAGATCAACGGAATTTTAACAAATTAATTGCTTTATTACTAGAGCGAGAAAAAGTGCATAATTAATATCACTTTTATTGGATTTTATGGAAATTTTCAGTAATATTAGGTACTATATAAACACATATGGCCATACAAAAAGATACTGAAGTGAAAATTACATAAAAATAATGAGGATTGAAACAAATGAATAGATGTATATATATATATATAATGTACAGATTTATATACATTTATAAACTTATACAATACTATCGTATACTGTATACAAAACAGTGTGTTTTTTCTGAATACTCGGCGAGTAATGCTCCTGAACGCGTCGAGACTCGTGCATGACGTCAATAAACAATTACCAATCGCGCTTAGTTTCAGCGTGTGGAACGACCACCAAATCTAATAGGTTTCTTCAAGTATCACGTCATGCCGCCTATATAGCGGCATTTGATTTTCTTGGAATATTTATAATGTCGCGAATATAGCGGCATTCGATTTTTTTTAAATATGTATAATGTCGCGAATATGGCGGTATTCGATTTTCTTGAATATTTATAATGTCGCGAATATAGTGGTATTCGATTTTCTTGGAATATTTATAGTGTCGCGAATATAGCGGCATTCAATTTTTTTGGAATATTTATAATGTCGCGAATATAGTGGCATTCGATTTTCTTGGAATATTTATAACGTCGCGAATGTAGCGGCATTCGTTCGCCAAGCATTAAAAACAATCTAGACGTGCTATCAATTTTATGATCCAGTGTACATAGGATTATGACTCAATAACGACATTATTACATGAAACCAATTCGTGAAGTTTGGTTTGAATGGGCCATTTGGTACCCGCACTCACGGTTAAGGAATGTAAATGTAAACACGGAATATTACGCAATTCATAGCTACAATGTCAACGTATCCTTATCCCTTCTAATTTCAGTCTCACCACCGGGCCAGTGTCGGTTTCCCAATTGGTTGACCGGACATTCGAGCGGCGGTCTTACTTGGCACACTCTGGACCTCGCCAAATCCTACACGTTTCATCCCCGAAACGCCTCCCTGCACATAAGCAGATCGAATGCGAGTTCCTCGCGGTTCGAGGGCGGCTCCTTAGACACCCAATACGTTCCTGGACAAGAGGATCAGGACGTGAAAATTCTGTGCAACAGCATAAAGCAATCAAATGCCGCTCAGACCATGACCATGACCATGTTAGTGGCGCATTTCACCGTGGGATGGTGAGTGTTGTACATTAAACCTCAGCGCTTAATCTTTCACGAGGCTACTTTTACATTGTGCACCATCAAGGGAAATTCGATTGCAGGACAAAAATACTATTGCGAAATAAGACAACTTGCGTAAATTATATTCCTCATCGATGAGCGGTTAATTCTCACATATCATAATCGTTTCTAAATTCTCCACCTGGTTTCATTGGGATAAGATTTTCAGTCGACAGAACGACATTGCGTCTAAGAAAGCCTCTAGGCAGTACTGTGCAACTCAGATAATTAAGGTTATTCAATTTTAAGGATTAAATGAAATTGAGAACCATAAATATAAGGTGGTGAATTAAGCCATTAAGCCAATCCTGTCGTAACTGGACCCTGTTCGATTCACAGAAGTGTGAAAATTAACTGCTCGTCGACGAGCAATATAATTCACGCAAGTTGTCTTGAGAGGAGCAATAAGGTCAGGAGTATCTATGTATACTATTGTGAATTGCACCTTATTGCAAAATAGATTAGATTTTTCACATGAAACATTAGTATTTATGCGTTTACGCGGTAAATTTTGCACAATGTAAAGTGAGAGACGATTCAGTTTCGGTATAAATGCTAAGTATGAATGTCCTACAACGGATACGTGAAAGGGTAGCCTTCAATTCTTTGTATGACATATGCCTCGAGAATCAGAAAAAAGTCGGCTGAAGTATAAATATAATACTATTATGACTTATATTTTATTTTGAAGTAGAGGTATGAATAAGACGTAAATATTAATATATAATCGTTATTTGTCTTTTAATGTTCAATGAATTCAATGAGAGCAATGTTTTTTTTTATTAAAATCGTTTAATTTAACTTTTATCATCTTATGTCCTAAATATTTTAAGATTGTTGTAAATAGTTAAGTATTGCGGCAGAAGCAATTTAAATATATATATGTTACTGTGCTCTGAATTATTAAATATTTAAAAATTGGTATGTATAAGCGAATAACTATTAATAACAATTTTTTAAAGTACATGAAATTATATCTTGCAAATCTGTCAGATATATTGCACATTATTTATACTTGAGCCAATTCAGTTTTTTTATATTTGCCGAAAGGATAGATTTTAAGTATAAAAGTAATTCATGCTTACACAGTATTTTGTTTCCGTTGTATTAGTATGTAAATTGTCGTTACTACTTACATCTTGCCTCACTCGTTCATTTATATTTAATTTAGACAAATGATACTCAAAATACATTTTGTTGAAGTAAATGTACTTCCTATAATAAAATGACAAATTATTATCCTAAAAATTCTATTTAGTTTTGAGACGTGTTATTAATTTTTTGTTCCTTCATAATTTATGTACTTTTTCGTATTCGAATATACCTGTAATTTTTTTTACACTAATTTTCAGTAATTATGATTTAATATGGAGGTACATTTGAATTGTAAAATATACTACGCTGTCTTAACGCTATGAGTTAATTCTAATTGCTTATATTTGTTATACAAACACTTTCCCCGCTATTAACAGCCTCAATACAATTTGCATAGTTTCTGCTCTTGGCATAATATTTTGTTAGACGTTCGTATGTATATTAATGTGGAAATCGGCACTTTCCATCAACTACAAATCAAAGTTTAGTTAGAATATTATGTAATGATTAAAATATAGTGTAACGATGGTAATTAGAAAATATTTAAAAAATAATGGATAATGCTAAGATTAACTTTTATTGGTTAGAGGTTGAAATTGGTCTTATAGAGCACGACACAATATTCTGCAAGACCAATTTCAATATGTAACTATAATACACGAGCAAGTGGAAGACAGGAATTAATTTTATATGTATAAAATATTAAAAATCACTTTGCATCAGGATTTTAGACAGCAATTGTTATTCTGACTTCTAAACAATTAATATAAATTTAATGTTAACGTTTTGAAAATTATTTCGAGCTTGATTTAACTTTTATTTTATTTTACTTACTCATTGCGATATGAATAGTAACGAATCGAGTGAATGGTTTTTAAGTTTGGTATATCAGAGTATTTGTATGAATCAACAATCGATGATCTTTTATATTGTTTTATTATTTTTGTCAACCTTTTAAATACAGTATATGTAGTACGTTAAGATATTTCTCCCAGTATTTTTTTACAATGATAGAAACATCTAACACATATGTTTTAGTTTAATAAGATTCCTTGTGGTCAAGAATCAAGAACCAGTAAATGTTATTGTCTTTTTATGTGCCACGTAATGATTTTTATTCCAAAGTAAATTAATAATGTAACTATATAGTGGATTATATATATATACGGGATAAAATATTAGCTCCTGAAACTTACATGCGAAATAAAAATCAATCATTGTACCTAATCTTTTAGTCGTAGTATGCACATGTATAGGAATTGTACAAGTAAATTGAAAAATCTTCCGTGGAGTCCATAGTTGCTAATCTGTTACTGTCCACACACCAACGTAGTACGTTTTCCTTATTCAGCTTATGCTTGTGAATTATGCATGTACATACCCGCACAAAAGTCTAAAAATATTTGCTAGTTTTGATTACTTGTAATTGTACACGGTGTCCCAGATGTCGACTATCACACTTTGCCAGCACCAGTATGTGGTATAAATATAAATAAATGTAGGTAGCGTCTAAGATTATCATAGTTAGTATAATGCTCTTACTATTTTCAGAAGTAACTGATACTGTATTTGACAATGGAAATGGAATTTAACGCTTATTTTTATCGTGATTTTTTTCAAGAAATATTAAACGACTTATGCTTATGTAACATTTTCGTTTATTTAGAACAGTAAAATATACTAATAATGTTTGACTATGAATAGTCTATATAATGTTAGTAATCTATGTATAATTATTGCGGTATATTTTTATAAACTAATGTGCATATGCGTGTAAATATAAGTTTAAATGGGCGGAAATAGAAAAATTTATTCCTCAAATTTTTTTATTAAGAGAAAATATATTGGAATTGTAGCACACGCATTGGATAATTATGAAGAAAATTTCCTTCTTCAATGTCGCAATCCGCGATACTAATATGTGTATTTGATCCCTGTTTGACATACATGTATATAGCCACCGCGGAGAAACTTGGCCTGCTGAGTTCTTGGACTGCGACTCGAACCCGGAACCTTTCGCTTGCTGAGCAACTGCTTCTACTACTGAGTTACTCAGGCCTTCTGATCAAATCTTCCAACAAACACCTAATTGTCTTATGAAAAATTTTCGATTTTACATACATATGAAAATGTATACTATAACATTATAGATTGGAATCAAACAAAGTTTTATTTCAGTACAAGATAGTGTACCGAAAAAAACAGCTTTAAACATAATTATTTCTGAAAAAACCTGAGTATATTATTGTGCATAATTCTGTTTGTATATACTTTCAATTATGTGAAATTTAAAAAATCACTGCTTTGTTCAGAATATTTGGAGAATATGCCTTCGTAAAATTTTCGTTGGTATTATAAAACTTTTGAGGCAGGGTGTACGCAAATGCGTACCAACAAGTATGCGTATGATGATAGTCCTTGCTGTCTTGCGTAATGTGCAGAGACGACTAAGCCCATTGGTACGCACAATCGATGGTACTGTAATGCGACGATCGGGGCGAAAGAGGAGAGACGTAAAAATAGCAACATGTACACACAATTATCTTTTTATTTATCATTAACTTTAATACCGTGTACGAGTATATAAACAGTGGAATTTTGTTAATTTATATACCTTAAACACCAATCACTACATTTAAATAGTTTATTGTATAAAATATAAAACACACTAAGGATAGACAAATATTTGATATCACTATATACATGTACATATATATGCTTCCAAACTGTATCGGACATTTTTTTTTGCATAGCGTGCATATTTGCGACAAGTAATTTTATAGCATTAACTAAAATTCTTTAAAAATGACCACTCTCTAAAACATATTTGCTTTTAATATCACGTGGTTACAAAAATATTGTTACGTCGCACAAACAGCAATTACGAATGTTTTTACTGTCTGTCAGTCGGTAAGGGATTTCGTAACTTGGAAGATCGCATTGTAAATATCTTAGACTGCACAACACAGTTACGTCTGCATTAGTTCCACAGTTAAGTATAACGTTAAGTGTGCAACTCTGAAATAGAAACAGAGTAAAAGCAATAAACCCACTGTTTACATGCTTATATAATACTTAGCACACTGTTAGATTAGTTGTGTAAGCTATTTTCTAAACTATGTACATTACAGGAACTGCTGAAAGACGTTGTGCAATATACTGCAAGAAAAATACGAAAATTTCAAAATATTTTCTAAAATAGCAAAATATTTAATACGTGATGATTCAAAAAAATTGCTAAGTACGTACATTGTTGTAATTAACATGCGTTATAATAAAGAAATAAGAAGTAATACAGAAAAATTTGTAATCAATAAAATTAATATTTTGTAAGTACGTTCGATAATTAAAAATTCAATTGCTAATTTCAAGAATTTGGGGAACTTATGTATATAACTGTTATACACTGTAAGGTATGTTACTATTTTACGCAGTTTCCATCTTAAAAATAAGGGAGTCGTTATACAAAGAAAACCCATGTGATGTTGTCTTGAAACTTGTACTTGATGCGATTCTTAATCGCACCTTAATCCTGAAGATAGGTACTACGACTCAAATAGCTTCTCGGTAAGTGTTTCTGTGGGGCGAAAAGCTACTATATAGGTAATTTCCTTCATTTTTAATGTATTGTGCACTCTAAATATATGATATATGTAAGTAATAAGTTCCCCTAATATTTTCCAACCTTTTCTGAGTTTATTTTCTTTCTGTCACTCCTAGTTCCAATGGCAGAAAAGTAACTATTTCAACTTTTTAAAATCATCCTTAATCTCATGCCATAACCCCTTTATTATATGATTTTTAGCTTTCGCCCTTTTGGAACATCCTGGGGCTCTCTAGAGCCGCAAGGCCAAAAACACGTTCAACATTTGGTATAACAGTAGAATCCGAATATTAAAATAACATTGAAATTGGGCAATTTTATTCAAGGTATGAAAAGTGACAATTTATATAAATTAAATATGTACATTCTTAATTAAATGGTAGCAGTAATATAACGCGCAACTAATCATTTCTTTACAATGCCTGTACATAAAAATATGGTATATCGAAAAATTGTTTTACGCCGGAGGATTGAAGTGACCTAATCGCGTTTTTAACACAATTATGCCTTAATGTGTTTTGATTTGCAATTGCATAATGGAATAGTGTTTCAATAACAGAAATACGGTATATCATCAGAAAAATACATTTCGTCATTTTATAAACGTCATACATTTTTTGACTATAAGGTGTCACGTAACAACGAAAAACTGAAAAATTCTAAAAAACAAATTACGTACAATCATAATGCATCAATCACGTAAATTAAACGTTATTATAATCAACAAAACCATTTTATAAGAAAGGTGCAAGTCGAACGATATTTCTGGGACCGTTTTAATATCACGTAAACTGCTATCCCATCGTTTGATCGTAGTCATCGTAGAACTGTGAGCACAGCGGAGACGTTACGCCTCTGAGCTAGACGCCAATGGACGCATACCATGGGCGCCAAGGTGAGCTGGATCACTCTTTACCCTGCGCCTTCTGCCTCTCGGTCCTCTTCTTCATCATCGTAAGCATGGAGAGACGTGATTGCGTCCAACCACACGTCATTGTTAACCCCGCCCCACAAGATTTTACTTCCTGTTTATCTCGGCCATTTAAATCTAAAATTCCGGAGAACCGTCGACAAGGAAATTCTGAAATTTCGTTGCTGACTTTATATTCTTTTTTTTACTGTTGAAAAAGTTTTTCACTCCTTTAATTCGTTGATTAATAATTATAATTTATTATTTGGGTGCAGAGGAGTCTCTATATACAATGGTTGCAATGTTTTGGTCACTATGCGTAATTCTTATCAAGCCAAATATTTTTTATATATCAATAATTGGTTATACTATGTACATATGATCGGGACTTTTCTATAGGATAAATAGGTATTCGCGGAATGATTTGACTCGAGGGCGTGGGTAGTTTAGAGCAGTTGCCCGGAAAGCACAAGATAAATTAGATTCAATAATTAAAACAGGAAACGAGAAGTTTGCATCTACAAACAATCGGTAGTGTAGTATGCAAGATAAATTATAACGAATGTAATACATATATTGGTCAAACGGTCAGAATGGTAAGACTCGAATAAAGAAACATATAAGTGTGGTTAATAGAAATAATAACACATTAACGGTAATAGTTACATAGAGCATAAACCATAATCGTAGAATGAACTTTGATAATGTTAATATTTTGTAAATGAAAAGAGTATAATAAAAGAATAAATTTAAGAATGGTCAAATGTTTCACATAAAAAAGAAAATAATAACATAATAAATTGCAAACAGACACACAATACTTTAACAACATACATTTTGCACTTTCTAACATTATAAAAAACAAGAATAGGTCCTATCTATAACTTACAAATCTTCTTTGATTAGTAGAACTAACCAGCACAATCAAAAATTTAGAATTTATCGCCTTTATCCACAGAAGTCAAAGCCACCTGCCGATTGTTTAATCCATTTATCTATTACATACATCCGATACAGTAACACCATGTTCGGTCTTCTGGAGGTTAAAGAAGAATAAATTATTCTTTATCCGGAAGTAAAGTTTTCGCTTTTGCTAATCTTCAAATTGGAAGTAGTTAAATTCAAAGAAGTGCTAAGTGTTACTTTTCAAGCTAAGGAAAATATAAAACTGAGGTTCGGACATACGTTAGAGAGTAATGATAACAAAGGCGCAACACAATATAAGTAACATATCTTAATGTGGAGATACGAGAAGATTGTTTTGATAGACCTCGAAACTATAGTTTTCAACCAATTAAATCATAGGCCTCCGTGCCTTTACTATAGAAATGTTGATATTATTGCCGCCCTACATCCTGATGATATAAATAGTACCCTCGATACGTTTAATAGCATACACAACAGACTTCAGTTTACCGTGGAAAAAGAAAATAACAATTCTATTAGTTTCCTAGACACGCCTTTGACTAGAATGTCTAGCTAATCGATCTCTTTGAATCCGTTTCAAAAAGCTACTTGTTCTTTTAGATATTTAAATTATAATTCTATGCAATATCAAAGTCATAAAATAGGTACTATCTATAACTTGGTTGATAGAGCCATCCTACTTGCTGATAAAAAGCACCATATTAACAATCTAGATTTAGTAAAACATACTCTACTTGCTAATAATTACCGCCAGTTTCCCCCTTTATTAATAATTTGGCAGCGCACTTTGCAACATTATAATGAGATTTTATATCCCACAGATAATATAAATAAAATATCCATACTTCCATTCGACAAAATAATTCAACACCAAAAACATTTGTTCGATTACCTTCCATACCGAACCTTACTAATAAATTATGGAGTTGCTTAAGAAAATTTCAATTTCAATTTATCATGCTTACAAACTCTATAACACTTTGAACTTCATCATAAAGAGGGATAAAGACAAGTTGGAACTTTTAAAAAATCGCAACGTTATATACAAAATTAACTGTAATGATTGTGATTGTACCTACATTGGACATACAGGCAGAATTTTGGATTCAAGAGTCAGAGAACACAAAAGAACTATTATGAACCGGAATAGTAATTCATTAGCGGTCATAGCTACACACAGCATCGATAATAACCATAATTTTCACTTTAATAATGTTGCAATAATGGACACGGAGCCTAACTATTATAAATGGTTGATCAATGAAATGATTTACATCAAACTAATGAAAAACCCAGTTAATTAAAAAACTGATACTGTGCTATTAAGTAATACATCTTATTTATTATTAAAAACTTGTAAATCGATTTAGTAGGTAATCATAATGCCGGCAGTACAATTACTGAGTCTTTGTAACTTTATTGTACACCGTGTATCTAGCGCTTCATGTAGCGAGTGACCTATTACTTGGTTACACATAGATTCTACACAGATCGGGGCATGCTGCCGGCGTACGCTTCAATGTAAAGATCTATTTCATTTTATGGTCTATACGGGGTCCTACGGGGTCCTCCATCCTACGGGGGACAAACGACTGATTCTTTTTTCTTTTGTCTTCATTATATTTTTAGTTTATACGCGGGGCATTTCTATGTTTAACAATAACCTCATTTAGTTTTCTTTATTTTGTGAAACAAAAGGTATTTCCTGAAACAAAGGGTCACTGTTAACATAAATTGCGTTTACTTCCATAGTTATTCTCTTTATTCATGCCTTTCGGTTCTCTTTCTACTCATTACACATTATTCTCCTATATCTTTCTACCTACAGGGCCAAGACCTGTATCTGCTGCCGTAGGACCGATAAAATCCTTGTACACAAAACCCTTTTTTATATCTTTTTATTTCCTGGTAGCTTTGCATTAAGATATATTATATTGTCTTGCGCCTTTTTTATCGTTATTCTTTAACGTATGTTCCAACCTTCGTTTTATATCTTCGTCAGCTTGAAAAGGAACGTGCAGAAACGTTCGAAACGTCGCATTAATAAATATTAATTAAACGCCTGGTTCCTCTCCGAATTTAACTTCTTCCAATTTGAAGAATTATTCTTTATATTTCGTCCTGTATTTCTTGGTGACATTATATTACATAAATAATTGTCATAACAAAGCTAACATAAATCTAAGCCACCATTATTTTCAGTTAAATCTCTATTATTAGTTCCCACTACTTAATAGTTTACTGGTTTTGTTTCTCACGCAAATCTCGTACAACCCACAAGACTAACAAACAAACATATGAATTCGGAAATATTAAATATATACGCATATCCATCACCGGCAGGAAGGACTCACAATACACATACTTATGTTGCATTATTTTTGAATAAAGATTTAATATGTTCTTTAAAAAATGTTTAGCTTGATAAGAGTCACGCCAAGGGAGCGCGATTTTGCAACTATTGTATGTTAAAACTACCACACACTCAAATAATAAATTATAATTTAAATATGCATGCTTCTCAGGAATTTTTTTAAGGAGCATGGATTTAGTGTTATATTTTTTTGAAGCTTTACATTTACTTATACATACCTTAAACTAAAAAAACGTATTTTTTTTATTGCATAATAAAATAAAATGGCTGAGATATTATCACGTCTTTCTGATAGGTCCGCAAGCGAATTGCAAATTGGTGGGAATTCTACTCTCCTTCGTACGAACGTTTGAACATGAAAGTTTGTATTCTTTCAGTTGTTTGCTATGAAAAAGCACTTCTCTTTGCTGATTTTTCAAAACAAGTAGATTTGTATAGAAGGTAATAATGTTATGCAGTTATGGTTTCATTAAGATCTATTGAATAATTTTGAAGTGAGAGCTCCCGTTTATTTCAGAAATGTAGTTTTAAGAAAAATGCGTTTAAAAATTTGAGAAATAAAAAGTAAATATCTATAACTTATAGGCTAATAAACGATTTCAGTACTTTACAATAATCTTTTAGTTTCCTCATAAAACTCATTTAGCTGGATTAGTACCTTTCTGCGTGCTGTATGAGCCTTCTTATTGGGTAAAGTGGTACGCCTTTTGTGTCGAACCAGCCAGTGCTCACGTATTTCTCACGCCGATTTCGAATAATTATTTCTAGCTACTCCATACTTTGAAAAATAGAAGTATATCATTAAAGAGTTCAGCAGTAATATACAATGCATTCCAACTATTTTTAATTCAAAATTTAAGTTTTTTCGAGCTAAACGCCAGACGGTGAAATTAAAACTTTGATTTGCACTTTGTGTGTCGCCGATCATACATCTCTGGGATAACTTATCTCTAGATAAATCTTCATAAATCAGAAGAATACGTTCCTGGACTGTTGAATCGAGTAGAAGAGGATGTCCACATAAATCCAAATTTGCTCGAATATCGTTATACTCCTGTCAATTGTACGAGCTATCTTTGCCCGCCTATCTAAGAAGTGGCTATCATAGTTTTCTTCATAACCTCAGTATTATGCCTATCTGTTTGAATAGCGAAACAGTATTAAATAATCAGTTTTTTAAAACAAAATATCCTTCAATTTGCCTTTTCCACCGAGTTTGTGCGTTTTCTGACATAATCACTCCTATCTCCCTTTTTGCTCGGTTATGGTTGATGTATGAAATAACTGGCCGTTTTCTTTTTAAGACTAGGAATTACTTTATTTGTTTTTTTTTATATTCCAAAGCCGACTGCCCATTGTCTTCTTGGCGTGAGCGATACACTAACCTTTTACCACTTAGAATTCATCACCATACGGATTCACATTGCTGCACGCTGCAGAACCCTGACCTCACTCGACGCACGCGTCACGCTCAGAAGCTGTAACTTCCTCAATTTTTCGAAATTCATTTTGAAACTTTGGCGTTATATTCATTTTATGCAAAACAAAATGCATTTTTCAAATAGACTACCTACATCTCCCCCTTTGATTACACCTTTCATTGGGAGAACACCAAAATTCTTGACCAAGAACCTATATTGAAATTATAGCAGCTCTTAAATCTACAGACACATACACTATTTTTGAACGCCATTTACAACATTATTGAATGCTCAAAAAAAAAACATAATTTCAGTTTCCAAAATTATTAAGATTCCGTTTTGAACTCAAAAAGAGCTTTTCAAAAAGTTCGTTCGTCTCATAATTTTCATATTTCCGATTGTCCAAGCATTCGGGAATAATTCATTAGACGTCCTGTACAAAGACAGAAAGTATGTTAACAGTCTATTATTTCTGTACAAAATGTAAAAATCTTTGCATTATATCAACTACGATAAGACTCATTTCACTATCTAGAGAACAAATATTCAGCCGTTTTTAATTTTAATGCAAATTATGACTGTAAATAGGAACGATAACCACTGCTAAAAACATATTTGACCTCTTACTAATTTCAAATAATTTCATACAATTCCAATATTACTTGTGTAATTTTTATTTCTACCATACTTTTGTACATTTTATGCTATTTGCTATTTCAGAAATAAAATTCATCGTAAAAAGGTCTCATAGATGAGTCAAAAAGTCGGTTTGTGGATCAAGACAAAGAATTTTTCTTCAATACCCTTCCTATTGGGGTTATCTGCTTTGAAGATCACAAATGATGTCTTTTAGTAAGGAGATGGCAGGTGTAAATAAAACGATAAAAGTTTTATACATAAAAAATATGTACTTCTAGGAAACAGGAACGACTAACGCGCATTTGGCATCAAGCGAAGAAACAAAAGATCGATCCATACATAGATTGGCATTCGGCTTTCGGTAGTGAGTGAAATCGGCAGCGTTTAACAGAGCTCTTGAGAGAGAGATATAGAAGTATTGAAAAATTGGTAGATGATAAACGACGGATAGCTGAGTCAAACCGATCTTCGGGTATCAAACAAAACCACTAGTATCCGCGGCTATTACCGGCGCCTCAAACCGAGGAGTCGTGTCTACAAACCGCATTACGGCACTGTTCTTACAAAATTTCTTAAATTCTTACTAGTCCGTACGACAGTAGTACATTCAGAGTCAAATCAGATGGATGCAACGGAGCAAATCCGCTGGATTCCGAATATCATCGCGACTCCGTAAGAGATCATTCCCACAACACTAATCTTTGTCTTTATTTCAGAAAAAACGCCTACATATTTTCAGGAACAACCTCTTAACTGAGTTCACTTTCGTGTTCTCCCCGACGATTTCCAACCTGTTAGTGTACGGACACGAATTCGCTGTACTCTTGGGGAGGCAATCTCTGTCGAGCTCGCCCTTGTGCGCCCTCAAAGAGGTCGTTCTACTTTCCAGTGCAGTAAGAAGCACTCCTCTCTACACACCAAAAGAACCATATCCAAGAAACCCTTTACACGCATCATCTTTGGATTAATATTATTCGGGAGGGATAAAATAGGAGGCTTTGAGTCTCTCTCTAGCATCATTTTAATATTTTGAACGAGAATCTGTAACCGATAGGCATGTACATAAATTTCGCGAATCGCCAGGGCGCGTAAGAAATAACAAGACAATAACGTTCGACTTTGCTATAGCAAACCGCGATACGTCTCTGTTCATCCAACAAGGCTTGAATACCACACGTTGAACATTTATCGTTTTTGTCCATCACCTACTTAGATCGTTAGGCCTTGACTCAGACAAAAGAGGGTGGTATTGGAAAGCAAAATAACCGGAGACTACGGTTGCAATATGTATGTAAAGAATGTATAAGGAATAAAGAAAGACTTAATTGCGTAAAACATAAGGGAGAAGTCTGCCATCTTCAAGGGATTCGCAAAAACCGAGCTCTTCCAAAACGAAGCAAAGTTCAGTGTCCTATGTTGGCTAGAAATTCAGCCGCACAACAAAAAACGCCTTAGCGGCACGACTGTCCAACCGTTCTACGAAATGCTACACTTTACGTCATTAGAGCAAGAAGCTAAGATGAGTAAATTATACAGCAGTACTAGATATATTTTCCTATAATTAGTGCCGACTATTAAGTAAAATTTGACATAAGAACTTATTGTTAACAGATTTGTTTGATTATTTTTTAGCAACGAAGCATAGAAAATGGCATAAAAACCTTCTTTCAGCTTTGGCATTTTAGGTACTAAGCATAAAACGTTTAATCTATGTTTGCCGAATCGATTATGAAGACCACAAGTAAGATAGATCACGTTTGTTCTGGCATTCTATTTACAGTGGATGAAATATTATTAAGAATCAGTTGTTAAGTTGTTAAGTTATATCTATTTGAACTACAATTATATAATTATTAACAGAAAATTTAGAAATTTTGTTTCCAGTGTCTAAGATGTAAAGCATAGAATATTTAATGTTTATTTATCCAACCTTTTTTATTCGAAGTGTTCGAAATTTATTCTGAAATTTAAATTTTGAGAAGGAGTATTATCAGAAAGAAGGATTAAAATTTCAAACTCAGTATTTTAGTATCTATTTGGTCTCAGTTTTAGTCTCTCAGTCTCTCTCTCAGTTTTGGTCTCAGTATTTAGTATCTATTTGGACTAAGTATTTAAGTATTAAATTTGGAATTCTTTCTTATCGAGTTTCTACAATTCGAGTCTGAATATTAAAATCGTTACGGGCGGGATAAAAAATGTAATTTTTTGTATTTTTGAGGTTAACATATTTAACTTATTTGTATTAGACTATCCTCATCTATTTTACTTTATCTGCACACAGATTTCAAATATTTCTTAACAGCTTATGATTCTAGTCCGATAATTTAAAATTGATGTGTAAAATAGAGTCTAATTACCAACTGTTTTGGATGTCACTAGGTTGACCTCGTGTACGACTCTAAAGATATCTGGATCTATAGGATGTGCGATGAGACAGGAATTCTGTGGGTTTTTGAGAAAATGGTCCCCTTGGCATCCGAGTTGACGGAGTATATTTGTGTCAAGATGATTTATACAATGATTGGACTCAGAGACTGACCGACAAGATAAGTAATAGCGCTCAAATGTGGTTATGTAGGAACACAAAACGGTTCGAAGATCGTGCAATGGATACTACTCGAAATTGCCTCTATATTCAATATCGATTTCGCTCGTTATACTCTGGTCGGTGTTCAAAAAGATACTGATGATTCGCAGAATGGCCCCGTCTTTTGTGGGTGCGTTTGAACGGAAAAACCGTTGCCGGTGTAGGTCAGAGTGACCGCGGAAGGGCATTTTCGCAGTCCGAGGAATGTGCGCGCAGAGATCGATGGCTCGAAAACTCATGGATCGAGAAACCAGCGATCGATCGCAAGCAAAGATGTCGAACGCCAATCATCGGCACGATTCCTAGCTAAGAATACCGGAATGGGTACGGTATATAATATTGCCGTACCAAATACCAATTAAAGTAACTATCAGTAACCTTCAGCCGTAAAGTAGATATTTCAATATTACATCTAAAAAAAAATTAATATATATAAACATTTCAATTTTTTCTTTTGTGTTTGTGTTAGTGTGAAATCGCCTAGTATTTATTTGCAATTTCATGTAGTTAATAATTGGACCGTTTATTTTGAAAGAGGTGTAAGCCCATTTTTTTAAAAAATGAGATATCACACCATTTATGCTTAATTTAGTGTAAACTTTTTGTTTATAACTAATTAGTATTTAATACCTTATAAAATACCAACGCTTTGTTCAATTTAATATTGACCGATAAAAGAAATTGCGTATCCATTGATTATGTAAGTGGTGTAAGTCCAATTTCGATAGACAAGTGATGAGGTCAGTGGCTACTGCTTTCTACCTTTGTACAATATACAAAACGCAACTTAAAAAAAAGATAAGAAGAAATACTAATGAAGAAAAAAAAATTGGTTCGAAGTATATTCGATGAGATTTTGCAAAAGTGCACCGTATTCTATTTTACATAAAACGTCAATGGAGGAGACAGAATTTAATTCTTTGGATTGAAGAATTTAAGATTTAAAATACCTACACGTCGGAGAAGACCACCAAAATTTGAAAAAATCGCTCTGACGTCTTTGTATCACGATGCAAAACCTATTACAAAATATAAAAATATGGAGCAATTATTACTTTGTGTATCTCTTGTATATCATCAATATTTCAAAATACTACCACATGAAAAACATGAAAAGAGAATATCAATACCTTTTATTGAGTCTAACAATATATAGATATTATTAATGTTATAATTTTAAAAAACTACTCCTATTTTATTTCTTGTTATTATTTGTAAACAAAATTGAATTAATATCAAATATATTTTAAGTGATATTTGATTTTTCAAAATTGAAGTTAAACGATTTTTACAATTGACTAATTTTGAAATTGGTGTAAGTCCATTTGTAGTCCATAAATATACATTACTTTAGTTAAATTCGATTAAAACAAATTTATATAATCAAATTACATAATGATAAATTAGTACAAACATTGCCACAATCGATAATATTAACCCATATTTTTTAATGCACAAATATGCTAACTTTTAATGTTCTCGAAACAAGAGAAAATGGACTTAACACCACTTTCAAAATAAACGGTCCAATTCATACCTGCAATTTCAGCAGATAATTGTGGATGAATTTGTAAACTTTGCATTTTGTTTTCAGCTTCTTCGAAGTAAAACATACAGATTTCTTTGCTATATCAGACGCTTAAAACAGATACCCAAAGACAGACACAAATCTATGTTTTACTTTCCTCATCATGACGTTTTCTAATCACAAAGTAAATTTTAGACATTTTTCGCCAATTCACCATTTAGCCATTTAAATTTTAAATTCGCTACTAAAATATCAAGCACGACATATGTGGTTTTGTTGCGTTAATCCATTCATAGGTTATTTAAATGTGCGATTTAAGAAGATTGTTGTAAAAAACAGAATGTGTATTTTGTTATTTGTCCGAATTAACACAAATTTTCTGCCTACGAAATAAGTTTAACCCTTTCGCTACGGACGAATTCTACGGCGCGCTACTCCAGCAGAACGGGCCGCTGCGCCACAAGTGTGCACTTGCGGAAAAATGAAAGTCGCTTGTCGTACGTTCAATACCGCTGCATATTATCCGGAGTGACAGTAGTCACACGTAGAAAGGAAAGAGTTAAGAAATTATTAGACACCAAATTATCACAGAAATATATATTGTCCGAAGTGAACACCTGGTGTTGTTATGATTAGTGTCACTGTCCGTCCGCAGTGCGCATCTGGCGCTGGGTGACTATAGTCACCGCCCGTCCGCAGCGCACATTTGGCGCTGGGTGACTAAAGTCACCGCCCGTACGTACCGAGCATCAGGCGTTCGGTGACTATAGTCACCGACCGTAGCGAAAGGGTTAACTACGAAAATCAGAAATTTGTTTCTTGAATTTGCGAACTGATGACATGATAAAATATATAAATTTTTCCTTTTAGCTTACGCGTCCTGTTTAACAATTTTTACGTTACTGCGAAAAAGTTTGATGGATTTATTGTCCATGTATGAGATCAAAATAAAAGGTAAGACTTGAACAGTTGTGGACATATTTTTTCTGGTTTCCTCATTTAAAAAATGATTAAAAAAAAATACTGTTCTTACTTTGAAATAACAAAAATATTTTTTGTTAAAAAGGAAGAGCGCGTGTTTACAGAATGATTTTCTTTTAATATTCCGTACTGTAACTATTTCACTTAAAATCAACCATTTAATATAGATTTCGAAAATGATGTAACAGTTACGGTAAAATTCCTCAAGACAAATTTAAATCATAGTCACGTATAATTAATATGGTTTCAATGTAATTCAAATGGAAGTTATTCTTAGAAAAAAAAACTCTACCTTTTCAATAATACTATCTACTTTTTATCATATAAATTTGATATTACAAATGTCACTCTTACAAGCATCTAGTAGATAAGCAGTGATAATGATATAACGATAATGAATAATACTTTATTTTTTTCTTTCTGGCAATGCGTATGTAGTTTTAAATGTTTCGAGAAGTTGAAAAAACTCGCTACCAAAACCAACCAAAATGTGGATGGGGTAAAGACAGGGTAACTTGAAGTACTATGGTATCGTCACTTCCAAAGAATAGTTGTTGCGTTTACAAAGAATAGAAAATTAATATGAAAACGGGCCTAAGATACTTTAAAATCTTACAAAGAAAAGGCACACACTGCTACCCACCGATTTTGATGCGCTTTAACATAGTGGTCGAGAGGAACGATTACTGCGATAAAACGTCACTACACTTTTGTTTTCGAGAAAATCAAGGTCGTAATTTTTCAAATATGCATACTGCTTTTATATACAGTAAAATCGCCTTAAGAGTCCCAAACATGTATACGATATTAGTCGTTTACGAAGCAGGAGATACGGATTTCCAGGTCTTTGTATTCTACTGAACAAGAGAGCCGGCTCACAAAGGGAACCCCAGACAAAAGACGCAGATTAAATGCGAGATGGGCAAGTGAAACTTTTATAAACCAGCCTAAATAGTATTATCACAAGCTTGTCCAATTTTATTTTTTTATAACTTGAAATTTTTTTTTTGTAATATCATGGTGAAGTATGGCCGATCATAATGAGGCCAACACGATATCATTACGACATAGTTTCCGCCGAATGTACAAGCCGCGCTGTGATAATCACGACAAAAAAGGCTGACTGACTCGAATACTATTTACGAATTATGAGATACGATTTAAGAATCAGTTCCGAGGAAAGAGGCACGATTTCAGTAACACTTGCAAGTAGGAAGACACGATTTGTTTAACACTGGTAGGCAAGAAATCACTCAACTAACAACATAGAACCAGAAGGCTGCATGGTTTTTAATATAGTGATGTATTAATAATTGTAATGTATTAGTAATATGATAATGTATTAATATTAGTATTAGTAATATATTAAAACTTTTTTTTATAATTATTTGTGAATTGCATCAGTACTCATTGTACTTCTTTTTTTACGTTTGAATTTCCGACACCTCAAGCATATTCTCATCGGTTACTCTTTCATAATCTCAGTGTAAGTGTTTAGAGTGTTAAATCACAGTACTTCTCCTTTTCTCAATGTACGAGGATTTTACGACTTCTCGAGTGCGTCTTATCATATATTCTCAAGTGACCTTTCATTGCATTTATCATTTTCTGTATTGCTATGTAAGCTCTTTATGTAAACTCTTTTAGTTAATAAACGCACATACAAGGTGCCAGAATTTTCTGCGGGGGGTAGACTTTTTTTACCGCCCTTCCGTTTCCTTTACAGACTTTTTTATTGTCCTATCACATCGGCCGGAAAATTCCAACAGTATTTTTTTTTAGGACCATTTCTAATACATTTTGATCCTTTGTGTCGCGAATCTTAAACACCCCCAAATATGACAAAGCAAAGGCGTAGTGAACTGCTCGCGTACTTGCGAACCACAATATTGTGAATTTGCTCGTACTTTCTATAAATATATTTTTTTTTGCAAGAAATACTTTAGCAAGAAATTTTCTAGCTAAGAAGTTACCGAAAATGGTATTAAAAATTGAAATTATTCTGCAAGCAGAATAATAAAATACATGCTGTCTTACATTTTATCCTGAGCTCTACCTTTCGTCATTCACCTACTACTTCCCAAGGAAAACATGCAGTGTAATCAATATAAAAGAAAATGCAACAGATATAATAAGCAGTAAAATATATATTATTCCTAATACGAGTGAAAAATCTCTTCCCATCATCTACTCATACTATATATCGTTGAATTTTTATAGCAGACATTTTCTGGTTCTGCAACTCTAGATCACATAGCAAATACATACGAACAATCTTTAACAATATGGTCTCTGTCGCAAAGTATGTCAGTGTTATATTGAATGGGGAAGGATCTCCTTACTACCAAAAGGGACTACCCGTCATAACCAAAGCAGGCGGACACATTGTATAACTAAACACGAACCACGCGTGCCTTTTGCTGTGTGACACTGCATACAAGAAATCATTAATTTGTTCCATGACCCCTGAAGGGGAGCAAGGGGAAATTGAAATATAACCGTGGCGGTGTCAAGCGGCAGCGGCCGGTTGGTCTAGATATATAGTCTTCATGATTGACTTGCGGGCTATTTACAAACTGCGCAAAAATGTATAATTATGGTTGTTATGGTATACATTCACATTTATAATTGTATCATTCACAAAATTGTGCAAACATAACATTATAGAACATAACTTATTGCTAGCCCAAGAAAGCGGGAAAAGAATAAACTATCTTTTAAGATAATCTGCCTTTAAGAAGAAACTTTTGCATCCGAGATATTACGTATAACGATATTGTAATATTAATTGCTTGACTGACTGCTCCAACGTAAAATAAATTCTGGTTCTGTCAAGAACCGTGCCACATCTCTGAAAAGATGCAATTAATAATCACTCCTCGCACAACTACTTGATTTAATCATTTTTATCAATTAATGTTAGGAATTCGTGTAAGGAACAAAGATTGTTCTACGTAATAATTCGAAAACAAGTTTGTTCTTAAAGAATATTTTTTCAATTTTAAAAGCTAATTCTTTCCTTTCCTGCCTTTTTAGATTAGCAATAAGTTATATTATGTTCTATAATCTTATGTTTGCACGTTTTTTGTGAATAATGTGATTGATTATGTCAATGTGTATTGTAAGAACCAAAATCATATATGTTTTTACGGTTTGTAAATAGCGCGCGAGTTGACCATGAAGTTTATAAATCTGGACCAATTGATCCAAGCCACCCGACACTGCCACAGTCATATTCCAACTTTGCCTTGCTCCCTTCAGGGGTCATGGAACAAATTAATGATGCCTTGTGCACCGGACAAATCTCATGGGCGTAAACCGAAATCCCACACTGAGTCATTGCGAAACGCGGAGCAAAAGTCCGTAAGCAAACTCCATTGACCCTCTCAAACCAATTCATGAATTTTTTTTTTATTTATTCATTGTAAGGAAATCCATTTTAATCTTGCCGAATATACTTTCTTGTATCGTGCGTTCAGAAAACGCTCAGTGCGATATTTGCTGCATAAATCATAAATTAATTGATTAGTTTCGTCAAACTAATTTGCATGTATCTTTTCCTTTGGTTTATCTGGTGTGAAAGAATCCACGTTAATCATTCCGAAATATATCATGCGTACGAGAAGCACCCAGTGTAGTATTTACCGCCGCAATCGTATATTCATTCATTAGTTTTTCTCAACTAATTTGCATACATTTTATTTGTATTTATCCATTCAAGGACAGCCTGAATATGAACGCGAATATCAGGTTCATTTTCATAGAAATTATAAAAATACAAAAATACTTATGTGGTGCGCGAGAATTTTACATTTGGAAAACATAAAGCGTTGGAACAGTATAGTCTAAGAGACGGGCCGTCGCGCCATTGTATACACAAAGGGCATAGAAATTTTGAGTGCCCTATGCCCTCGAATGTATGAATGCATGAGTGTGTATGTGTGTATCCGCTGTATGCACTGGAGTCGAGAAAAGAAAGCCGATCAGAACAGTCGATGAACAGAGTCGGGCAAAGATAGTCAGAAAAGTCGGACGCGAATAGCTAAGAAGTACGACGCAAAGAAGTTCGTTAAGAAGTGCGACGACTAGAAGTGTGTCAATAGTGCTTATATATACATTATTTCTATTAATAAACTATATATATTATCAATCATAAATCCATTATACCACACTTATGATGTAATGTAAAATACTTATAATGTTATGTGTATGTGTACCTAAAATTTTAAACATAGCTATGGATAAGCATTCAAAAATATTTTGCTAGTAATTTAAACTATTCAATCTAAAATTAGGAGGAGAATAGTAAGATATCTCTGAACGTAACTACACGAAAAAGGTTTCTTGAACCTACATAAGATTCACATTCCTACCAATATTGCGGAAATCACTCAATTTTGATACAAGTTTAATGCACCACCCAATTTGTATATTTACACCAAGAAATAATTTTTTCTACATGTAATAAAAAATCTTAAGCGTATTTTAATTTTCAATAACGGTAATCCTGACAGTATAAGGACTCTGGAAATCAATATCGTTAATACTTTAAATGTTCCTGGGGTTGGAACCTGGTAATCGTTAACGTCATCGTGCATCATTGTCGTCGTTGGTCAACGTCGGTCTGTCGATTTATGTAAGTACTGATTCATAAATGTGTGTATAGTACGCATGCGTACTGTTCGAAAGTTGGCGCAATTGTTCTACATTTTAATTTAGTCGCAATTTGCTCGGTGATTTTCAAAATGCGCATCAATAACTTTCCTGTTTCGTTGGAACGAGGCGAACGAAAAACGTCATCTCACTTATCCACATTGTGCAAGTAATAGATGCCTAATGTATGAAGAGCCCCAACCTCCCCAATATTGAACAATATTTCTTAAATTTTCGCGATACTATTCTCAGCTTTGTCAGTAATTTGCAATATGTTGATCAATAAATTTGATGTTTTGTTAAAAAATGAGGAGAACAAAAATGGTCATCTCATTTATCGTTGTCGTTTAGGAATTATATGTGTAGTGATGCAATATATGTGAAAGACCTTATCTCCTTTCCCCTTCTAGTCTTACAGAAAATCTTCATCGGATAGGAAAGAAGTAATAAGTATAGTGGGAAGAAAAAAATAATCTGTACATATTATTTTCGTTGAAAAATAAAACCAATAATCTTTTTGTTCTTTATAATAGGAAGTTGGTCGGCCAGGATTACTGGCATACAGAAGCATAATGAAATTGTATGATGTTTTTTTTCGCTGTTACCCTGCTTTGTTTATAATAATAACAGCACGATTACCCCTTCTGCCGCTCCTCTAACCATGCAGAAAATCTTCCTCGGAATAGAAAGAATTCGTGTATAAGAAATGTAGTATACATGGGAAGGAAAAGGAAAATAAAGAATGTAAGTAAAAAGCTTGTTTTAGTCGTGTTTCTTCGTCTTAGAAGTATTATATCTACAGGAAAGAGTAAAAAAAGTGTTTTTTTTTTATTATTCTAACTATACGTCTACATACGATATTTGTTTTTTAAATCAATTATTAAAATATTAAACATCAACTGAAGACTAATGTAACTGCCCGCCCGTTTTGTTGTATCTTAATTGATGTAATGTGCAATCACTAAATGGCGTGTTTGCGTTAATAATTTTATGAATTTGGGACATCTACATTTTTCCAAATTTACGTTGTCGATACATACTTCCTCCAATAAATCTCATTTGACGTGCCCTCCTTTATATGCCCCTACGGGATTGGACAATTGGAAAATGTTATTCAGGATGACTCTATATATTTGATGTTGTCTGAATTTTTCGAAACTCATATCCCCGAATGGTACACTGGTTATATTGTTGAAAATATATGAATTTGTTTTGTGATCTTTTATTCATAAATTACGCATGCCATACCCAAATATAAAGTCTGCGAGATCTTTGAATAAAGTGTCGCCATTCGTTAAGAATCCCTTGATATCTATGATGTGCGTTATGGTTATCATTTTTATAGGAAAAAAACAAAGCTGTCAGTTTTCTTATGTATTAGTATTCCCTTTGTTCTTTTCTTTTCTTTACTTCTTTTCTCAACTTACGTATAATACTGATAAGGTAAGTAATAAAATTAAACTTGTTTCCACGGGGAATATTTTCCCACACTATTACTAACTGTAAAGACAGGAAAATATTGTTTTTTATACATATACACATACTTCGTTTGACTGACAATATTAAGAAGCAAAAACACTTACACTATTTCATTTGTTTTCTCGTTAAATTCAATTTAGATGAAGTCCCCTCGCAGTCTTTTGATACGTAATCTTCTTTCCTGAATCAACTCACAGCGTTGTTCAAAATATTCGGCATGGTTTAACAAAAATACCTGCACTTGAGATGTTGAGAATATTGTGTACGAAATTGTCACGTTTACGCGTATTTTAAAATCATAGCCTTAGTTATTCGCGCCGCCAATAATTCATTCCCTACTGATATTTCATCTAATTTCTTATATGGTAATAAGTTACTACCGCTACCCAAGATCACGTTCCATTTAGTAAGACTCATGATTTTCTTTTGTCCGACATCAATTGCAGGTAGTACAAACATTGGCGTTACACACGTTACTTTTTCTCGGAAGGGGGGGGGGGGGAGGGGCAGTTTTCGATTATTATGTGTATATATTAAAAAAAAAAGGCCAAACTGTAAAAGTAAATTTAAGCCCGCATAAATAATTTCAATGGCCTGCAGGATGCAGAACTTGATTCAGAAGGCGTCACATAAACAATGCGGGATTCTATTTCCACGGTCCTTACACTAGAGCACTAGACGTAAACAATTAACCTCCCCCCCTCCGATGGATGGAAAAGATTGAAATTCTAAGAGAAGCGGTGCTCTTCCCACATTCTGTAAAGGTAGGGAACTAAATTTATATAAATACGATCCTGAGGATGCGCGGCTACTTAAATTCTTCAGAGATGAGAGTGAAATTATGCAAAATTGGATTGCACTGATGAGTAATGTTAGAAAAGTCGAATTAGTACAAAGAAAAAAATATAACCACCGACGTGTCTGTATAATAAACTGAAAAAAAGAAAAGAGTATTCGGGTACAGTAGCCCGCAGACCATTTACGCTACGTTCCTAAGTATTATCGCTCAAAGGGTGACAGCAAAGCCGGCACATCATCATACCCGAATACCAACTGTCATGACTTTTGTAGAATAAACAAAAAAAAAAGATTTGAGGTCGTTTCCGCTTCGTAAATCTTAGATTTGTTTCCCTCAAAATTCCAACTCTCACCACTACCATCACCGTCAAACATTCGTCATACATATCATAAAAAATTAATTGGACAGACAGTCTTTTTAAATCGTTGCCGACTGTTTGATCCTTTCCTAAAAGCACGTACACTATAACCTTACCTACTTTTCGTCCCCGTGAAGCGGGAAAACGCGTCGGTTTTTCTATTTTAATATTCAGTGGATACGAGCTTCCAAGCACAGGGAGGCAGCAGTGTTCGTTGTAAAGACAAGGATCAACGCAAGATGTCATACATAATCTACAAACTTAAAACGAATGGAATATTATGGGATCAGCACAATTACGCATTCCCGGGCAAAAATAAAATAATCGATTTGAATACTAATGATTAAAAAACGAATAACGCGAACCGTGAGGGATCCCTGTTCTGTTAACGGTGTGCTGATTGCGCGCGTTACCCACCCAATCTGTGACTCAGCATCGAGCAGTCAACGGATTTATAAGAAGTTTTGTCAACACTTCTTTTGTGATTGACCTTGAAAATCAAAATTACTGCGCAACGAGTGAGGATGGTCCTTTTCGTGTGTAATCTGGTTTATAGAACCAGATACGTCAGGTGCCCGCACCACGTCTTGATCGTTCGATAATGCCTAAGGGACCTCCCGGAGGAACAAGAGCCCCAAGAGTTTCCCGACACCGGGGATACGATCTTAGGTATGCACTATCCGCTCGTTTTCACGAAACGCACTGACTGAAGGAAACACGCGTCTGTCCGGCCGCTTATGCGGAGGGATGAGATTTGGGTCCATGTCAGTTACCTAGCGAGTACCTGCGTAGCGTCTAAGGGCTGATAATCTGAAAGATCGGGCGACACCTTGGCGACCTAGAGAACTGGCTAGGGTTTATTTTATGCGGCGAGAAGTGAGTATGTGGTTGTGTGCCACAATTGTGGATGACGGTTTCTACAGGACAATACGTAAGGAACATGGAGAAATCGGCAGGGCACTGTAATGAGCTGAATAATTCTTCTATGGTACGATCGAACCACAGCCCTGTCCCTCCAAATTGTACCACCCACAAGCACGATAGAACGCGGAATCGAGGATCGGCAGGGCACGTATATGAGCTGAGCTCGCCTCAAGACACTATGTGGGCTTGTAAGGGTGGTCAAACGGATGGAAGATTCGATAGGCGCTTGGCGGTGTCACGAACCACACCTCGATTATATTGAATTTATTCCGGTTACGGTTGATATGAATAAAATGCTTAAGGCGTAAAGATGCTTTTGTTGTTTAAGTAAACGTAATTAAATTAATGCAAAGGAAGATTGAAAGACTCTGATTTCTGATAAAGCGTTCTTTCCCGACTGTCAGGATATGTTAGCGCGTTGACTACTAGATGGTGAATGCCGCTCCGATGCGCTGCATCGACTTCCTTCGATCGTCGATCTCACGGTGGGGATTGACGCATGCGCATCGGGGTATATATAAGTGGGGTATGAATCGCTAATATCCGCGTGCTGCACACATGTGGTGGCTCTCGATGTGTATGCAACTTGTATATCACAGGACAGTCAAAATACATGATAATAGAATGCTTTCATCCGCCTAGAAAATTAAGCGCGCAATATTAATTTTTGTATTACCTACGCTCGATATCGGATAAAGAAAAATCATGAGCCTTATTTTATTATCCAGTCCGCGCCAGATGTATAGGTGAGATGTAAAAAAAAAGTAGGGTAAAAGACCAAAGGGGATTTATACGGATGTAACAGATAAAAAAACCTAACATATTTACTTTTTGTAGAATGGAAACTATAACGCACATTATTGATATCGAGGGTTTTCGTATGAATGGTGAAACCTTGTTCAAGGATCTTGTAACTATTTCGTTCGCATCATGTCAAATATTTTTTGTGGCCATCTTATTAGGTTATCAAGCAGATGATCTATATATAAAAGACCGGAAAACGAATTCATATATTTTCAACCATGTAACCGGTGTACCGTTCGGGGATACTGGTCTCGAAAAATTCAGACGACATTAACACTGACAGTGACGTGATAGGCCTCTGAGGCCTACAGCGCGGAAAGTTTCCTCCTCCACATCTCTGTGCCCTCCCTATCATCTATGTGTCGATGGGCTCCTCAAGGTTTCGCTTCGCTGTCTTTTTTCTGGTGAGTCATTACTGTTTTTCATAAACGTCCGAGGTCTCTCAGGCCTACATGTACTTTCCACGTAAATTTTTTTGTAGGCCTCCCAGGCCTATTATGTAATTCTAAAGGGTTATAGGCCTTAGAGTTCTAGAATGTTTTTTTTGTTTTCAGCTCCAATTTTTTTGTACAAATTGATTTTTAAATTCTTCAAGCTTTTTATAAGTAATACAACATGGCTGCGGAGTTGCGTCAATAGGAACAACAGGAACGATTTTCCGACGAATGAATCTCTCGGATCTTGACAATGTGTGGGATTCAAATTTTCTAAAAGATGACAGCTCATCAAGTTCAGATGTAGATGAGCGTAATGATCGAGATTTTACATTTTTATAGTACAAAACCGTATAAGATATAAAATAAGATAATGTTTTGTTCTTAAATATTTAAACTGTGTTACTGAACATTTTTACAGATCAAAAGTGATAAAGAGCATTGAGGCATTATTATATTAAAAGGCTGGCATAAGCTAAAATATTATAAACATTGGAAGTTTTCGTTAATAAATTTCATTATTTTATTCAATTTCAATTTTGAAAGCTAACACCCTTTTTTTCCATCTCCTTATACTGACAATAACTTATATTAGGTTCCGTAATATTACATTCGTCAGTTTCTATGAACACTGCAACAATATATATTAATATGTGTTACACCGAACATGATTATAAGTTTCTTCATAGTTCGTAATTCGCGCGCATGTCGATCGTAGAATCAATAAAACTGGTCTAGCCAGCCCCTGCCGCTTGGCACCTTCACGGTCGTATTCCAACATCTTTCCCCCCCCCCCCCCCCCGGGGGTCAGGGAACAAATTAATAGGTCTTTGTGTATATATGACTACTGCCATGTACCAAAAATCTTTTCACCAAAATTATCAACTGTGTTAAAGTGTTTTTCACTAAGTGTGGGAATAAGAAAATCATCGTCGAATGAACATATAAGTATTTAAATAATTTAAATCACACATTTACAAAAGCCTGTGGTCTTCGAAAAATATACATATACACAAATATACACAATATACATAAATATACAAGCTATGCAACCTACTTGGAGTCCTAATTATTTGAATACATTCACTGTTTCACAATTTCACTTTCTAGACCACAATAGTATTTTATGAAACACCCAACTTCCCAAAAACCACACAATTAACAGCTCATAAATGACATTACTTACACCTTTGAATATCTTAGATGGCAAATGGCTCGCTTGTTTTAATGTAATTTTTTTATTTACTAATATACCAGCTAATTTATCTATAGATGCTGTAGATTTAAGGTGGATTCATATTATAAAAGGCACTGAAATTTCTAAATAGGGATTAATCGAAACTCTTAAGCGAGGGCGTACCCGAGCGGTGAACGTCTAAACCGAAGATGTCTTACGACAGGCAACAGAAGAATTAAATATAAAAAAGTCTATTAATCCCTTTTGGGAATGATAAGTATTTGGGATCGCGATTGTCTGGTTCTGTACAAGGATTTGGGATATGATCGGGTTAAAGATGAAGTTTTTAGTTTTTGGGTATTTTCTTTTTAGTATTTCTTTAGTATTTTGGGGATATTCGGACGAGTGATGAAAAAACATCATTACTAAATAAAATATATTATTGCTATAAAAACTTAAATGGTAATGACAAAGAAAATGGAAAGACATAGCGTAACAGAACTTAATTGATCAGTGGCTTGCGGGTGAATACGCGCTAGAGGTACGTTTAGCCTATTTGCTGGAGGCTACGTACGTTTGTTTGGACATACACACTGAATCAATAATTTGTTCCACGATTGCTGAAGGGGGGCAAACAGAAGCTGGAATACTACCGGGGCGGTGTCAGGCGGCTGGGGTTAATCGGTCCAGATTTATAGACTGTATGATCGACACGCGCGCTATTTACAAACTGCACAAAAATGTATAATTATCATTGTTACAATACACATTGACATATTTAATTGTATTATTTATACATTCGTGTAAATACAACATTATAGAACCTAATATAACTCATTGATAGTCCAAGAAGGTGGGGAAAGAACGAAATGTCTTTTAAAATTGGAAAGATGTCCTTCAAGAAGGAACTTTTGCATCCGGGTTTGTTTCATGTTAACATCGTCGGGATTACCGAGATTGGAAAGTGAATAAGTGCCAGGACAATCCCACAGTGTTTAACAACATATACCATATACAATATAGTATTATATTATATCAGTGAAAGGGATAATAAGAGAATTTTACAACAATTTGATACGCTAAGCCACTTCCCTTTTTCGCCTGTAGTTTCGCATTTTCGTTCATTGTCTTGTTCACTGGAGGGGAATCAACGTACGCGAATCGTGCGAAAATATTTTAAATATAACTAAAAATAACAACACTGGTATATAATTGTGACTCTTACAACAAAACAAAATACTGTAATAAGAATGCAGGACGTAACACTATATATTTTATTTTCAACAATAAATTTTATAAACTAATCTTTCGTTATCCTATAGGTTCGCCTTTATCATTCAGCTTAATAGACATTGTAACAGATAGTTTAGTATGATCTACAGTTTACCGATTACCTTTCAAACTCACTACTTATTTTTGATACATCAGTGTTATTCTAACTTGCATCCCCGAAAACCATATAGATGAGATTTTAGATGAAATCAAAAATACTATTCCTTTATAGAATAGTCTAACACTACGACTAATTTTTTGGAATGACGTTAATAAAGAACAAAAATAGTATTATTATGGTACTTTATCAGAGAAGTACATTATTCTCCCTTTTTGCCACTATGTTTCATAGAAAATATGCGTTATCACGAGTTTAATTGATCGTGCTATTTTACTCTTTGAACTAAGCTTCGATAACAGAAATAACCAATTAGCGCAACATGTTTTGCATGATAATGGTTTTTCCACTAACCTCAGTAATCGAATAAAAAATAATGGATTACAAAAAAAATAAAAATGTTCAAAACTAGTAAGACCATAGATTTAATAAAATACGACCTTTATTCCGATTCATAAACTGAGTAGTATAATAAAAATAAGAAGATAAAGTGTATGTGTGTGATGATAAAGTGAAGATAAAGAACATAGAAACAAAATCTTAAACGTTATTTATAAGATTAAATACAATGACTGGAGTTACAGATATATACTATATAGAACCGACTAAAAGAAGATTAAATACCAGGGATAAAGAACATGAACATAGCCTTTCAGACAAAGATACTGTTTCAGAATTCCACTATCGTGAACCCAAACTAATTATTTGGATGACTAATATTCGTGAACCATAATTATTTCGAAAGATTGACTACAGAGATGTATATTACATCCAAATCAAAACTCTTAAATTTACAAACGGACATATTGATTCTAAACTCTGTTTACAACTTATTAGACAATTGAAAAAAAATGTAACACTACAGTGTCCAATTATTTTGAACATGATAAATCAGTCTGGAACCCGTCGCGGGCGTTTTGGAATGTTCGTTTCTTCTAATTGTTCATATTTTCGTAATGATAAACCAATCATGGACTGTGCTTTGTGATTTTATTTCTTTATCGCTCTGACTATATTAAAAAGATGGGTTCTTAGCAGCACTTAAATTAACAATAGGATAATATTATTAATACATTATATCTTTTGCATGAATTTTGTTAAACTGCAATACTTAATTTTTACTCGGTGGGTATAATAATTTTGTGCTTTTGCTACAAGCATCTGATTTTTTGTCAAACGTAGACTGCGTCGACACGTGAATCGGCGATGTAGGCTCATGCTTCTACTGTTCGAATCAGCTAGGAAAACCGTTGCGACGACATAGGAGCAAAGGAGGTCTCTTCCCGGGAACGCCTATCCCCACCTTTGACGTTTCTCTACTTGCCACATTTAGGCTGTTGACGTCACGAGTTACACATGAGCAGGATTCCCATGCTTACGAGGAATCTACCGAACACCATTATTTACCGTATCCGCCACCACGATTCTATCTGTGTGTACGTCAATGCTTTGAAACTAGTTCGTTTCGACTCATTCGGTCTCGACCGCCCTCATTCAGTGCCTTTGTCGCGCGGTCAGATTGATGGGCGTTGCCGCTCAGCGAGTAATATGCTTGGCTGCATACCTAGGAAATGAATGAATGGACTCGAAGGAAATGAACGAATTCCAACATTCACGTAAGATTTGAAAATTTTAGTAAAAGAGTGCGTATGCGCTAGCAAAGCCGTGGTGGCCATTTACATTATATACTATACCATACATAACCCTATACTGTATATTTTGTGAATCAATAAAAAAATCTACAATCTTCATTATAAACCTGCGTTTTCTATCAAAATTACTTTTTGCGCGAATTTTAGGACACCCTATACTACACATACTGAGCAAGAATTATAGAATAATTGCTGTACTTCCCAGGATTGCTCAACAGGGTTTGTAAGTATAACAAAAAGGTTGAAATTTCCGCTACATAGTTCCGTCAAATCCTATCCCCTATCATTCCGATTTTGCAAGATATACATTCATAAAAATATTTGTAGTGACTGTGAATTTTTCGACCACACGTTTAATTCTGTTTTCAATAATTTCAGTTATATTTTAGGATCAAGAAATGTCATTTTTTTCATTCAGAAAATTGTTTAACATAATACAGCTTCACAATTCAACTGAATATTAACAAGAAATTGAATTTTACAAAAAAACTAAGTGTTAGCTAATGAAAATACTCGGACAAACAAATTAACGAAATAAAGAAGAATAAATCACGTTTTAAGTTTGATTTTAAAGAAAAACGGACTTTACCGTAGGTAACGTAAATAAAATCATCAAAAGAAATTATAATTAGCCCGAAAAGGGAATAGTGATTTTTAAAGTAGGGAATTGACTGGCGCGACAAAACAAGACATTTGAAAAACTAAGTGCGAGAAATAAAAGAAGAAAAACAAAAAGCTTATGTAGTAATACAAATACTTGAAATTATTAATCTCCATCTTTTATGCTGTCTTTTAACTGCGCGCACCATTATATCAGCAACATTTTATGAACGTATTACCTGTTTAGGTCATTGTCAAATATATGCGGGAATTTCTATGGTCATGTATTCATTTTCTGTCAAATATCCCTGGAATCTTAATTGTCATTTGAGATTATTATATATTTTATGGCGTCAAATCTATCCGATGGGAGATTGATAAACTTTAGTGACGTAAGTCCGAAAGTGATTCCTCGCGACGCAATCGTGTGATAAAGCATTATTAAAATTTTAGCGTTATTATTAATGTTTTTATAATAAACTAATTGTCTGAGAAGAAAAATATTCTGCGAATAAAATTCTTTGTATATTTTAATTAAAATAGATAATTAAACGTTAAAATTTGATAATGAAATGATAAAAATCTACTTTTATAATTATATAATGAAACAGTGCTCTTATCAGGCAACAAATCCAGGATAGAGTGAGATAATAATAAAAAGCGAAGCATATCAGGTGTTTCAACTGGACTGCGAGTCGTTTTTGGTTATAATACATATCTACAAATATATATTGGGAATACAACATTATATTAAGATTCTATATAATACATATAAAAAACATGATATAGAAATGAACAACCTGAGAATGAATAACATACCTAAGTAAACAATTGAGAGGCAGTGGGTAATGAGAATGTGAGTAAAATTGATATTAATAGTATTCAGTATGAAGTAAAAAAGCAAAGAACTATTATTAATTAATTACGATATCAAGCATTACATAGAATATCAATATAAAGAGCTGAAAGGCATAATTGATGACCGGTAACAAAAACTGAAGAGGGCACCCATATTAGAGGCAATGTATGGAGGCTTAATTGTTGAAACAATTTAATTTAAACGGTATTATTTAATTGTCAACACTTATGTAACATTGTGTTCTTAATGAAGAAATAGTATATAAATTATCATGACCTTCATTATGAATGACGCACATGTTGTTTGCTGCTGGTGTGTTTTTTTTACCTAATCGGTAAAAAAAGCATCAGATGTCTATAATGCACTTTATTTCCTTTCATATTCCAGAGTGTATAAAACTGACTAAAAACAGTATATCTTGACCAAACGATTCTATTTTTAAAACTTACAAGTGAAAAGACATAAAGGCATGAAGATGGAGAAGAAATACATCGCTGCAAGCTGACTGTTGTTGGGAAGGTGGATATGTGTACTTGATGCGAAAAAGAGACATTGAATTGCAAAAAGAAGGAATGACAGCAGTCGTGATTATGCAGAAATGCGAGGCGTGGCATCGGTAAAAAACGCGCTGTAAATAAGCACCTGCATGCCGTCGGTGCTTTCCTACTTAACCGACTCGGTACCTGATATTTTGTACACCGCTTAAGAATACCTTAGAAAACATGAATAAAACATAAAATTTATCTTCGCGCATTTAGGCATATCAATATAAAAAATATTAGAAGTAAATCATAACTTGGTAAAACATATGTATTTCTTTTCAGTAGCATAATACTTTAGTATAAAAACTTACTTTATACAAATAAAGCATAATTATTTGTTAAATATCAATTTAATATATTTATGACAAACCCGTGATATCAATATTTTGGTTTTTGAATATTTGGACGGGTAACAAATAATGTAATAATTTGTTGAAAATCGTCATGTTTACAGCAATGATGAATTAGGTTTAATTAAAATATTAGAGGATTATGGTTTAGAGATTGACTTACGTTCATAAGCACATTGTTTATTAATTACTAAAATATAAACGGATTGATCAAAAAATTCGATACATGTGTAGTATAAAAAATATTTGTAACAATATCTGTTATTTTAGTGATCACGGTTTAGAGTGGATTAAATATTCTCAATTATTCACAATGGTATACTATATTCTACACGACATGATGCTCAAGACGCACTTTTTTTTTACTGCCTTCTTCGTCCTCTCGCATACATTTCGGCTGTACTCACGTCCCGCACGCACGCACGCACACATACACAGCCGTTGCCATTTGCGCATTCACTTCTCTATCCACACTATACACATGTCGATAAGAGACCGGTCTCAGGTACGATCGCATTGTGACGAACCGAGACTCACGCCCTCAAGAATCATACATAATTAATCGTTGATATATCCTTAACTCTTTGCAATCCGAAATGTTTTAATCGTTTCGCGGACAGAAATTCAGATTGCAATTTGTATTCAAATTCTATTACAAAATATACATCCAACCATCAATGGAATGTTAGAAAGATGTTTTTGTAATAATCAAAGGCAGACAAGATAGTCGGGGATTTATTCGATTCGCGTGTATGAAACATGCAAATTATCGGTAACGAAGCTTTGAGGTTACATAACGTAGAGTTGTACAAGTAATCTCTGAATGCAATCGTTCGCAATTATATCGTAGAAACGACCGTCGTGGCCTCATTTTCGTAATACTTATATTGTGTTTTTACGGATATAACATGACTTTTATATATTATGCGTGGACAGTATAAACCATATAGAAGAATTTTACACCAATACTATTATTTTTTCAAATTGATTTTATGTTTTATGTGCCCAATGTAGTTTTTGGTTACTTTCAGACTTACATTTAGTTTTCGTGCAAGCTACGTAAGGTGATTACGATTATGATTTTTATAATTGATGAAAAACAATTCTTGTTTAATCTTTCATTTTGTAAGGAAAACTTCGAATGTTTTAAATGAAAAATTCATCGTGGAAGGTGTTCGTTCCACGCGACATCGAACGTATTACTGATTAAACATGAATCTTTCTTGGAGAAGGAAAAGCAATGACGAATGATTGCTATCTGTATAAGATTATCAGGTATTATTGTAATACCTATGAACGGATGTGTATATGAATCGGTAGGATGTACACATTTTTAATATAAGATCCTTGGTAGGATTACTGCAAACGAGTGGGAGGATGTGGCGGGGGTAGACTGCGTGTAGGTATTTTGTGTGCTAGGAAGCAAGCGCGGGTATTCCTTCACTGCATTAAGAAAGGCATTGACACTGTACACCGAATTGTTAAGGATTTGCGTAATGTTCTTTTGACTTTAATCAAACGTTGATAATTCACACCAGTGGATTATCAAAAGTGGGATGCGAATCAATAGTCTGTCGCAAAATAAAAAAAAAATGTAAAAATATAAAAATTGTACGAACATTTTTGGAGCTATCCGTGGAAACCATAAAGGTGATTTTGTTCATTTGTTCCGAAGGGAACTATTAAAACTTTTACGTTTAATGAGTGAGTAAGAGTAACTTAAATTACTGTTTGTAATTAATCCGAGTGATTTCTAGGTGCCGTAGTTAAGAAACACCGTAATCGCTATGAGTGCATTATCTTCGAATAACAAAGCAGAACTCTTATCAAGGCTGTTAAAATTAAATCTCGAAGAAAAGTTAATAGCTGCCTTGAGAGTAGTGAGCGATTCACATCGCGGACTGACGGACGATTCAAGCGTAGGGAACTGTGTCGAAGACATTCGAGCAATGTCTACCGAATTCAAATTTCCCGAGCCACAGTTCAAAAGTCGGAAGAATGTGGCATCCGCAGGGCCGTACTTTCCTCGGCGTTCCGCGTCGTATGGTCAAAGTTAAGATGTCCTTGCGCAATTTTTCGAGCACATGTAAATTAAACATCGCAGGAGCCATGAACTCTTTATTTACATGTTAGTGCAGATCGATACCAGGCCCCGAATCGTGCCGGTCAACGTGCAAAATGATCACATCATGCCTGATTTGACCATAGCAAATCAATAAGAAAGAAAGGGATGTTGCAGCAAGACGATAGTTAAAAAGTTGGAAGGGTATGCAAGTCCTCCATAGATGGTCGGACAATTTAATATTGGAAGCTTACCACTGCTATTCGTCAAGCACGCGAGAATTCCATACGTGGAAAGATTTTTAAGCTTTATATGAAATAATCTTTATGCATCTAACGCAAAAAAAAAAGATGAAAGCGTGCCACGATATTATCACAACAATGGGAAATTGTGTTGAAAGTTGAAGCTGGACTTCTATGATATTTTTATACAAGCGCTGGTGGGACTGCGTTCTAAGGAAATATGTGTCTCCGCAAGGTGTAAAGATCGTGTAAATGAGGACGATCTTTTAAATGATATTCTGAATTAGAAGCGACTTCATTGGTAATGATTAGGATGGATCAAGTACTAAATGGAAATAGGACATGCGGAAAATAACGTTGCAGTACCTAATAAAACGCGTCTGGTGCCCCTGAAGAGTGGGCCGGAGAATGAGGCGTTTGAGTTGCAGGAAGTTTAAGAGACGGTGTCACTACGATATTATGCGTAGTAACTTTGAGAGACGGCGATATTAATCGTTTTGACTGTGATTCCCTTGGACATTTTTTCCGTGATTGTCCTACATCTAGGAGGAGTGAATGAACGTGATTTACGTGCAGCAAATCGGGATATCAGGAGGAAAACTACCAGATCGGATCGCAACAAGAATCAACATCCGAGGTACCAACGCGAGGAATCATGGCAGCACTCGTTGATTTTGTTGTCACCGATAAACAAGACGTATCCCAAGAAGAAAGAGAGAGAAGAGCAACATTCGACTTAATGAATATCTTTTATAACGTACCTGTGAATGATGAATTGGTCGAATGAACTGCTTTTGTTAGTTCGGATGGAGAATCTACGTTTTTAAAAATATTTTTGTGTTTAGTTGGCGCGCCGGCAGTTTTCCAAAGATATGTTAATTCCTTATTATAGAATTTAATAGAGACTGAGAAGGTACTATTCTACATGGATAATATTTTAATTCTTACGGTTACTCCTGAAAAAATCTTCAAGGGTTAGAAAAGGTTAGAAGAGGACATGCCGATGTGTTTTAGGCTAACTTTCAAATTATACAAGTGTATATCTTGGAAATTAAAAATTTTATATCTTTAATATCTTATAAGGGAACGTGATGTTAAATTAAATAAGGCTAACCTCGATGTAATTTGTTAGTTTTTCGATGCCACGTAGCGTAAAGCAAGTGCAACGGTTTCTCGGTTTAGCCAGTTATTTCCAGAAGTTCGTAAAAAATTTTGTCTTAATTGTATGTCCGTTAGATTAATTTCAGTAAAAGCTCCATGATTGTCGTAACTGGAACTCCTTGTAAATATAGCGATGCTGTTCCTACGTCTACGCTATCTACATCTTACACATATGTTATCTTCCTGGGAGTCAGTCAAGGAATGATATCGCGTTTGATTTCATTTTCATCGTTAATATCTCACTAATACGTTACGAAAGATTGAAAAAACTCAAATCAAAAAAGTTAACAATACTTTTTAGCGTGGTAGTCATATGTCTCGCTTGCCTTGCCTCGGGCTTGACCAGATTTTTTGTCCATGATCCCCTTCACTGGCTGTTTCTTCTGTTCTTCAAATCAAAAAGGCAAGCTATACCCCTGAAAACGGTGTCCCCTGCCATGTAAATATCACAAAATGGTATACATAGAAAGCGACAATTATGGAATGATTACTGTGGTATGAAATGAATCAATATTTCAATTTGACATCATTGAATTCGAATCAATTAAAACCGTGAAAACAAACCTATCCATTATTAGATTCACGCCAGTACTTTATTCTCCGTATACCTGTATAGAACTATCATATACTGACGCATACTGGTAAAGTTATAGCAGTATAATATTACCGCGATAAATCAATTTAAAGTGCATCAAATTCTATATTTTACTAGGAAGACAATTGACATCGTGAACAGATATCACAGCTATGAATTACAATTATTAGATATCGTATATTCTTTCTGCTGACTGTAATCCTCCAATGTTCGCTCTTAGCGAGAGGAACACCAACCCTGAAATTACTAGATGGACTTTGCTGTTCAAAAATTACAATTACCGAATAGAGCATCGTTCGTTGAATTGCATGTGTCATGTCGATGATTTAAACAGGGTAGTGATGGTAATTGAGCCCTTATCTTTTAATGCGGTTCTCTCTTATAAATAACCCAAAAATCCTAAGTTACAAAAATTTTGTCGCGAACTCGAAATCAATGAAAGTAATGGGTAATAGCACATCATATATTGTATCTCATCAATTTCGAAACAGGTTACTATTTTATGTACCTATAAGGCTATAAAAGATCTAAATGATTATAAAAACACCTCATGACAATGTCGGATATGTAGGAACCGGTAAAACGTTGTTAGAAAAACTGAAAGCCGGTTTCATGTTCATAATAAAAGTGATAGATTCCTTGAAACTGTACATGCCAATTATTATGAACCCCAACAGAAAGCACTGTTTGGTGAACAAATATATTCTTGTGGTAGATACTTTTACTAAACACATGGTTATGTATGCGACAAAAGGTACTAAAAATTCCAAAGCGAAAAATAAATTAAGTACGTATTTTCATAATTTTGAAGTATCGAAGCAAAACAATGTAGAACTCTAAGAAAAGCGTTCACGATACTAATTTCGTGAACGTATGAAATGCGAGATTGCATCACGATGAAAAACGTAGTAATTACTTCCCACTTTAATCGTAAATTATTGCTAAAATTTAAGGACCCGTATAACATAATAGTTAAATAACTATCGATACGTTATCGAAAATATTCCCGGTTTTTAACCCTGGATTAAAGATTATTCCAAATATTTAGAACTGCGTCAAGAGCACTAAAGTAGTCGAGGCCACTGTTCATGCCAGGGCTACCAAGATCCTAAGTGGCTATGTCCGCCGGCCAACGTTTCTCTCGGTGTCAGCTTGACGTGTTTCGCGGATGATACGTTAATGCTGGTCACCGAGGAGGACTACACACGGACGCTCTACCTTGCCGAATGCGGGGTGGTCTGTATCGCCGGAGGATAGGAGGGCTCGGGCTTTGGCGTGGCCGAAAGCATTGTGATTTTACGAAGCTCATTGTCATGGGGGTGAGAAGGGGAGAGGGCTGCCCAAGTCCCGACTCCAGGTAGGATAAACCTATGTCCAAGTGCGCTGCGGAATAAAGTTCTTGGGGTTTACCTTAGACGGTCAATGACACTTCGCGGTTCACTTCGATCGATTGGTCCTTCAAGCGGAAAGGATGGCCGGGTGACTCGGCCGCTTCCTTCCGAACCTCGGAGAGCTCGATGAGCTTGATTCTTTACGGGTCCACGATCTGCGAGCGCGACCTAATGGCCAACTGCCACAGTCGGAACTGACTGCGCCAGATAGATAGAAAAACAGACTGAAAGACAGATAGCCACCAGGATCGCGTAGGTGTACCGCACGACATCTCGCGTGGCAGCACAGGTTCTGGCAGGGCAGTTACCCATGACACTCCTGACGGAGGAGGCGAGGGTGAGATGCTTTTACTCCTTGTTCCTCCAACTGGTCGGGGATGTCCCGCCAAAACCGACAATCGATGTCGCAACCACGAGGTGTTAAGCCTGACAGCATACTGTCACGGAATGGCAGCGCATGCTTTTCCGAATCCGCAACGCGAGACACCAAGCTGTCGCGGCTATTACGCTCAACATGGAAAAGTGACTGTATAGGTCTTGGCGAAGGCTGACCTACCGTCTGATACAGATGCTCACCGAGCATGGTTGTTTCGGTAAGTACCTGTGTCGGATTCGTAAGGAACCGACGATGCAATGCCCTGAAGTGCGGGATAAAACTAAGTATACGAGGGTGGTCCGATAAGTACTTAGCCTACAAAAGAAAAACGAAAATTTTGAAAAAGTGGCGATTTATTTCTCAACATCGTCTCCTTTTAGCTCAATACACTTGATTCGGCGATGCTCCAACTTTTTTAACCCGTCTGAAAAAAACGTTTTCTGGTGGTCTTTAAAGTAGGCCTCTATGGCGGCGATAACGTCCTTATTCGACTCAAATTTCTGCCCGGCGAGTGACTTTTTCAAGTTTGGAAACAAAAGAAGTCGCACGGTGCCAAATCTGGCAAATACGGTCGATGGGGCAGCAGTTCGTAGCCTAATTCGACCAATTTGGCAGTGGCGACGGCGGAGGTATAAGCTGGTGCGTTGTTGTCCGGAGTGAGCAAACGCGGCTCCCATCACGTCGACAACTTTCTCATGCCCAATATTTCATGCAGGATATGACCCACGCGGTCTTTCGAGATGCCTACTGTCTAAGCTATCTCGCGCACCTTCAATCGGCGGTCTGCCAGTACGAGATCGTGGATTTTCGTCACGTTATCCTCCGTGGTAGCCGTTTTCGGAGCACCTGGACGTGGCTCATCAAAACCGACATGCGACCACGTTGAAACTCGTTAAACCAATTTTTGACGGTCGCCATCGAAGGAGAAGAGTCACCGTAAACAGCATTTGCGCTCTTTGATTTCGCTGTGTGATTTCCTTTGCAAAAATAAGAATTGAATCACCGAATGATATTGCTCTTTTCCCATTTTCCTAAAATTCGTGGACACGCTCGCTTTCAAACTCGGCCAAAGCAAAACTACGAGTCCGATTTGGCTGAAATTTTGACAGTAGCTGTCTACGAGAATATATTACACGGTAGTATATTTATCTTACGATAATGGCACCACTGGGCGGTGAGACTAAGTACTTATCGGACCACTCTCGTACACTGGAGTTCTGCCCAGCGTGCGAGACGAATAGATGCGGACCTCTCGCTGCCAGCCATTGTCCGCCCGATGCTGGCCAAATGCAGGTCCTAGTATGTCCCGGCTTCCTTTTGCGAGCATGTAATGCTGTAGAAGGAGACTGCAAAGTAGGTCCACGAGCGCGCGGATTCTGCGCGCTGAAGCGCGGGACGAGGGGGGAGGGCGCAGAAGCCGCTTGTCGCCCTCGACCGATTAATCCTCTTTTTCAAGTGATAGAACTAAGAGAGAGCGCATGCGCACAATGAGCCTCTCATTGCACCAGTGACACCACTAGGGGCTGCATGCGGCCCAGATAGGGGCTCGGATCGCCATTGCACGCAATTCCCGGCGGGGGGGGGGGCATTATGTTCTGGTTGTATAACGCTCTTAGGTTAGAAATGTTGGTTGCCGGGAGGTCTTCAAGACCCCCTCCCCCCCCCAAGTATGGGCGACCGTAAAGGGCTGCAGTGCGGGAGGGGGGTACCGTGATGTGTTGCTTATAGTTCCCGGTGCTACCCGAAACTGCGCATAGGATGACCGCAGTAGGGATTTTAGCCAGTATAAATTCGGCACTTCTCCAATACCCTCCTCCCCACAGGGAGTCAAGGAGTCGATAAAGATTTCTCACGCGCAAAATAAAAACAACCCTTACGGATACATTGAAAAAAATGTGTAGAGCAAGTGTAGCCGTATAAAGCGTCTCACAGATATGCAGTGATTTCAGAGTGGAATTCCTAAAGTCGGAAATGGAAATCACGTTGGAGCTACGGTCCACAGACCTATCAATCTGACTTCTTTTATGCTGAAAAATCTAGAAAGGGTGCCACACAAATTTCTTAAGAACGGATCACTAGGAATTTCCTCCCTAACCAATACCCAATATATCTGCAGGGAGAGCAGATCTATGGAAACTGCCTTACATCACATAGCGAGCTAGATACAGATACGGTTAGAAGTAAAATACCTTTCTGGACATAAAAAGAGCTTTCGATAACACTTCAACGAGGACCGTTAAAGAGGCAACGATACTTGGTGTGGCAGAATAGCTGGTAGACTACACTGCACATATGCTAATGAAAGGGGCCTAATAATTACATAAGACTGAAGGTAACGGACAGATAAGAAGGAGTACCATTTTCCCTGCTATGTAAGCTAATTGGAAATGACCATTTAGAGCAACTGCAAAGAAAGCGCCTACACGCTTAGGGCTACACACATGACGTAGCTGTAATCGTAAGGGGGCTGCTTTGTAGCACATTGTAGGACAGAAGCAGTCTTCACCAAGAAATAAAAATTGGAATTTATTGAACTAATCAGGATCTGAAGAAGGAAAATACCATATGCAAAACTTATTAAGTATCTAGGTTTATTACTATACCAAAAACTTAGCTAGAAAGCACATCTAGCTAAACGCAGGAAAAATTTATTTACAAATGTGGATTTGTAGAAGAGTAATGAGCAAGACTTCGGGAATAGAAGTAACATCAACTTCCTAGATTTAGAGAGTGATACTACTACAAACAGTATTCTACGAAACTGCGGCGTGGAAGCCCAAAACCTGTATTAAGGAAGTAAGGAACCTGTGGCAGAGCCTAGAGACAAGGTACCTTAGCGAAGCAGCAAAGGCTCTAAGGACAACACTTACTTAGCCGATCGAAATAGAATAAACTACACCTCCATTGGACCTTATTATGGTCTGATGAGCCATAAACATGGCATACGTATTAGTATCAGGGAAAGTGGAAATATACAGGTGAAGGGTATATAAAACTCGACTTAATCCAGAAACACACGTTAACACAAGGACAATATCGCATATGAAGGAAACACCTATCAACCAAATACTGCAGTCTGCACAGACCGACTAAGGAAGTATTCCGAGATCCCGAAGGGATCAAAACCCTAAGAGGAAATAGTGGTATACAGATGAGTAGTGTATAAACAATCGCTTTAAAGGTCAACAAACGGTCATAGAATCAAATTTAGTGTGGGGGAGTATGCCATCGCTGAAAAAGCTGAGTATAATAAATAAAGTCGCACTGGTTTAGCTCCCATGATATCAGGATACATTAGGAAATGAGACAGGTGAGAAACTGACTGATCAAAGAACTGACTGGCCAGTGAATGGCTTTTTTTTTAGACCAATTACCCTTCTTAGTACACAGGGAAATTTTTGACAATCACATAAGAAACATGCACGACGCGAAATGAGACTTGAAGATGACGTGCTGCCAAGTAAAGTTGTTGATGAGGAGTACCAGGTGAAAAAGGACAAGAGAACTAATCGGCCTAAATAAACAAAGACTAAGAATTGCTGTGAAGATGATAGTGAATATTCGCGATGGCACAAAGTTCACAAAATCATACTCAGGCTGCCAAAGCAATGGAGCGGATAACCCATAATAAAACAACTTTACCATTTTGTATATGCTAATTTACATGATGTGTTTATATATATATATATATATATATGAAATATTGTGTGATAATATATAAATCAAAACATAAAATTCAAAAGGTCAAAACATAAAAAGGCCGGAACGACAAGTTGGGCAAAAAAGGCTTGACACAATGACACGTGTTAACAATGCATTCCCGATAGACAGAAATAGAAAGACAACGAAGAGCATATTTGTATTACGTGAATCTTGTTCAGTCTGGATATTACGGGAAAAAAACACATCTAACCAGTTGAACAAATTTTTAATATGCTTCCATCTGGCAATTGCTGCAAGAAAATAACTTTGTTTGCTGTATGAAGTATGGTTTGCTATTGCATTCTTCGCTATCAATACTTTAGCGATAATAGTTCATGTGAATTAAATAAAATATCCGCTGTTTTCCTATTTCTGATTATATTTGAATGACAAGACAATGTAATCAATACGACAATCATGATGATAATATATAAAAATGTTTATATCTCAGAAATGGGTCATTTTTCGGTTTCTATTTATTAAGGTTTTTGCACTCGGTATAGCGTGTTTTATATACTACAGAATTATTAAATGGCTTTTCTTTAGTACTCTGTAAAGTGGTTGAAAATGAGCTAGGGTGGTATAGTGGATAGAGGCTCCGACATCCGCGCACGAGACCAGAGTTCAAATCTCGCCCATCTCGTCTGGTTTTTCCATGTGATATGTATACTATAGCTCTAGTGATTCGGTCCCACCTTAAACAGTGGGTCTTAGGCCAAATGACCTTAGCAGTCAGTGGAAAAAATTAATTAAAAAAAGACAATGGTTGAGTGATCGCAATCTGAACCTTTTATGTAACATAAAAAAAGAGAAGAATTGTGAATCAATGCATGTGACGAGTCACACACCACAAGGAAATGATGTTAAAAGATTTGAAAATGTACCGTCAGAAATTTAAACAGTTTCTATTTAAAAAAAATATATAAACCAATAATACTAAGGGCTTTCTTCTAGTTATTCTAATATCAATTTACATCAAAGAAAGAGAATCCAAAATTATAGTAGTACTAAGATGCAAAACTTCAGTAACAAAAAGTATAATGTCGGGCCATAATTGATACAGCACTGTAACGGCCTAATGTTGCACCACGCGGAAGCGGAAACTGTTCAATTTTTATTTTACACGTCAGAGAACTTGTTAAATAGAAAAAATTTGATCGTAAAAGTAAATGTCCATCAAAGTTTTCACATTTGAATGCCAGTTTTCAATTTAGCGTTACTTGAGATATTATTTTTCTCAGTGTAAAGAAAATAGTTTCATTCGGCCACTTAATAGGTAGGTAACAGTTAATTATATGTTTCGGTGCTCGCTCTCCCGATAAAAACTGTGCCACGTACGTGGAATATTTTTCATCTTCGATGCAAGTAGGTTAATCGTCGCGGGACTGATATCACTAGAAACAAGTAAAATATGACCAAATCTGAACGGAAATCCTCTGTAAATTATACGTACAGGTGCATCTAACAAAATATGATTAAATACAGAAAATAACAGTATTTAATCGAATAAGACCAAAGAATCTACTTCGCGAGAGGAGTACGGTTTTTCACCACGAATACATGCAACATCAAACTGATTAATAAAAAACAATGTAACACTCATTTACGCATTTTTTTTTGTATTTGATTTCTTTCTCGTGTACTCAACGTTATTAATATTTTCAAATATTCCTACACGCTAACGCGCACATTCACATATATGTAGTATATAAGTTCTTGCATGCGGTATGCACGTAATAAGATACATGAGAGACGCAACCAACTGATCACTTAACTACTGTGTTGTGGAATGTGGTGTAAGATGTGTGTGAAAAGAGACAGACGTTGTTTAGCGGTTGGCAGTTAACGAAGCGCAAATACGTAACGAGCAAGCTGTGCTTTTGACATTTACAACTAAATATTTTGTACATATATCTTGTTTTAAAATAAATAAATATACTCTCTTTATAGCTTTCCTTTTTGTTTGTGTATTACCCGTTACGCTTTCTGTATCTCAATACGGTGTACTCTAAGCTTAATAGGTATGGTTACACATTTACAGCTCATTTATTATTAATACATCTTTTCTACATATATTATTATATTCTGATCGGGGTGCCCAGTTTCACTTGCTGATCTAGTTCTATGTACACCAATTTTGACTAACTATCGCGAATTCACTGCTGATGAATCCAATTTGTCCCTTTAAAGTTGATTAGGGTCAAATCTTAAATTACATTTCGATACATTTGTTTGAAAAAAGTTTGGAAGAAAAATCAAATCGCTATTACATAAGGCATAAGAGATTTTCAAAAAATACGTAAAAACGTATTTTAACTTTCTTGATTTTCTTAAAAATTAAGCAAAAAGATCATTCTTAGTGGGTGCTGTCATAGAGAGAACATACTGTGAGCGTGATGAGACAGTTACACACACACGCGCGCGTATATATGTACGTATGTGTATATATAGTCTCAAGGAAATACACGTGATGTTAGTGGCAGTACGGCAAACACAACTGGTCTGCCCTTTTTACATTACGTATCATGCTGCGCCGTACTAAGGGTATGTGGTGTACCCACTAAAGCCCGTGTTATGTACACCGACCCTACGCTTATGGAAAAGGAAAATCGAGAAACGAACCACAGCGAAATGTAACATCTGCATGCCAGTTGCCAAAATGTTCGGTCAGCGATAGTGAAAGGGAAAAACTCAAGGATCTTTAGAAACCCCAGTAAACAGAAAATTAGGGGAACCAAGCGCCCAAAAGTCTAGACAACAGATAAACAAAGATCTAACGGACATGCCACAGGCGCACGTGCAGGATCTCATCATACTTTTGGAATTTTTATACTAAGAAGGGGTAGGATTTAGACGAAATATTTATCTAGATTTTTGGGCACGGCCATTACTACTATTCGAGTTTTCATTACGGTTAGACGCAGCAGTAACGCTCGCGACAGTCTCGATCTCGCCGCGCTTAAGTTTTAACCAGTAAGATTCGATCGTTTCTGTAAATATTCTTAATAAAGTTTTTCTCCGTCCAGTAATAGACATCACGATATTTGAAAACTAACTCAGTTGCATTAATTTTGCGTATCGATAGTTTGAGAATATCGTAGGGATCTCGAAGCTTACGATTCTCGTGAACGTTCTGAGGCGCATTAAATTTGCGTATCGGTGTTCTGAAGAATCCGAGGGATTAAGAATTTTCCGACACCCTGAGTGATATTGAGGCGCATTAAATTGCAATCGAAAGCTCCGGACTGTCTGTGAATTTCCAACCCGCATCTTCGGTTTTTTATCGAGTCTTAGACGGAGGATCTAAGACGCATTCATTTGCCTATTGGAAAATCGTCGAGGACCACGGTTGGTCCCGATCTAAATCGTTTTCGGAAAGCTTAAGGCGTATTAAATTTGCGTATCGGCGGACCCCAAGCGATCAATCGGTTTGATGAGTAAATAATTTAAACGTAAACTTCGCGGTGGACAGGAACTCGAGTTTAAGCCTTTCACCTTGAATTTGAGAAATTAATAAAAGTCTTTATTGTGAAAGTAGGTTTCGTTGATATCCTTCTTCAACCTCCAAAATTCGTCCAAAATCATTAGTCAATTTGCCTCATCCCAGGGGAGTGTCGCGTAGACACGTTTGACCCAAAACCGTGAATTTCTTTATTTTAAAATCTCGGTAAATAAATCGGGAAGACGTAAGACCGCGACATAAATTTGACAATTGCGGATGATCCGTGACACACCCGAAACCTAATCGAAATGAAAATATACCGCTCGCTATCGCTGCTTCAGAAACTTAGAATACATTTTTACAAGCAGTAGTTCTAAGTATATTTGTATGGTTTTTATTACAAAAGCATACCATTTTTTCCGATTTATCTAATACTTTAACCGGTATATGGCTGGACTTTTAAGGCATGATGTATTAATGTTACGGCGACGTTTATGTAAGTATTATCGTATTGCTATTTTCTTATATTTTATTTTCAACCGCCAAACATTTTTTTTCAATTCTATAATATAGGCATTGAAGTTTTGCGAACACAAAAATGAATAGAGTTTCCGATTACTGTAAAAAAATGCATGGTATGTAAATAGAAAAAGCTAAAAGACGGTAATAATAAAAGTAGGAAAGAACTTTTGAACCTGTACTATAATGTTTCAAGAATATTTTAAGAACATAGAAGGCTGTTATTTTTAAAAATTTTTGCTTAACTTTTGATATTCAAATAAACTATATAAGATATCTTTACTAAGTTTGACCATATACCTAAACAATGTAATCAATTATTTAGAAAAAGTGAATTAATAAAAGAATGATTAAAGACATTTTTAAATTGTTGGTTGTCTTTCTACAGTAGTTGCTTTAATTAAAAAGTCTAAGATACATCATTGTTTAATGAGAAATACATAGCATTTCAATATCCTTGAACAAGAAGGAAAAACCAGAGGACATGTGCAATATTTATATGAAAGAGGAAAATTGCTCAGCTATGTTCCATATAATATATAGCTTTTAATTACAATATTTATATGAAACAGAAAAATTGCACAGCTAAAAACCGTTGATAAGAGATATCTTGCATAAAAATATCTGTAATACAGCATATATAAGATGACTCTCAACTGAAAAAGAACAATTTTAGCTCTGTCTTTAAACATTAGAATTCATATATTTACGGCAGTCAAAAACTGATGTAATCTACGGGCATAGCCAAATGAATTTTTATTATTGATAATCATTTATAAAATTTTATCAGTAGCAGAAAATAATATAATTTTAAACGATGGATGGAAGTGGTAAATGAAGAACTGATATAAAAAATATTGTAAATTAAAAAATCTGCAAGGTAAGTTTTGCCTCATGTTAAAATGATAACTATTATAAAAATTATATCAAAATTATTAACAGAATCAAATTTCAATTCCTGTGACAACTAAGCTGAGATTCATGGCGTGTCAACTCAATGCAATTTATATTAATCCGTTAACTGAATCGCTTCGCGACGACAGACGTATCAGTGATTCTCATCCAAGTTGATGAAATATTGAATGAAGAATGTAGTAAAATACAATTACTTCCTGGTATCAGAAAATGACTCAGTATGGACCGATTTTTTCCACCAGCGTTGATAGTGGATTTTTTTTGATCGGTTACTTTAATTTCGTCAGAGCGAGAAAATTTTTGAGTAATTAATTAATATCCAATCATCTTAAGGTATCGTTCCTGTTACGTGCTTCGTCCTAAATCAATTATCTTTCTTTTCCAAACTTGAAGATGATTGTAAATCAAAACTATTCAACACTGATTGAACTATTCAAATGATTCATTGCTTACACTCAACTTCTTTTTCCCTCTCTTTAAATACATAATATCCCATCAAAAGGGAAATGGAAATAAGATTGGAGTGTTAAAATTTCAAGGAAGTGTTGTATAATATATATCTATCTCAAATACTCATTTAGCGTCATTTACCGTTCGTACCATTTTGATAAGTACAGAGCAAATATGAAGAAATATGACCACCTAGAACCAAAAGAATGCCACCAACATCAATTTTTATGGCACAATCTGTATGTGTAAAGTTAGCATATTACAAATAGTCTATAAAAAATTTAATAATATATAAATAAATAATATCATATAAACGATACCTATCTATAAAACTACTGTTTTTTTGCTATTTTCATTTCATAAGGAAACAATATTTATGAAACAGCCAAATTCCAGTAAATAATATAGAAACTAATGTGAAAAAGTTACCTTTCTGAGCGAGATCACCTGCGAATCGTGAAAGCAATGGGCTACTACTTTATCTAGCTCGCTAGCACAGTATATGGCCTTGATTCTAACTGTAAAAAAGGCCAACGTACATACGGAATATTCTTAGAAGAACAGGTTTCATGCAGCCAATGTCCGATGGAACGATAATACTACTTAATAATGGCACAAATCTATGATATATTTGATTCAGCGTTTACATGGAAATCATACAAATGTAACGCAATTTTATGCACAATGACACTGACCTAAATCGTACATGGTGTTAAGACTACACGTCCGAGAAATTCAAGTATTCCGTTAACTATAATAACATGAAGAATAGAAGTTTAATTTTAAAAGGATTACAATAATAATGTAAAATTTTGGTCACTGTAAATGCCTAGTAACATGCCTCACACTATGTGTATTCTACATACGTGTCACACACCGGAACGCAAGAAAGTTTATTCGTAATGCAACTATGATTAAATAGATGACCCTTTCGACCATTTACCAGCAATTCGAAATTTCATGACCTCATTACTAATAAATACATATGTAATGAATCAGAGATCTCGATTTTATCTGAGCAGATTTAACATATACATTTAATTGTCTTATATGTGTTTTCAGTAAAAACTTTTCTGCTAATGTAAATAATGCATTGTAGAATTGATCATATTTGCCCAATGGTTACGAATTATCTAATATATGGTATAAAAAAATAATGTTATTTTCGAATCGCCCGATTTTTGTATTATGAAAAATGTATTTTAAAGATCTTCATCATCTTTGTGATCATGGACCGGCAAATGTTTTTTCGCCAAGTAAAGATATATCTCAGAATTAATCTACAATTTTTTCCACTTTTAAATTATCTATTATAGTAATGTTATGTTCAAACACTGTTATACGTGGAGAAAAAGTCTATAAACTAAGATTAGGTCTGCAGATATAATATCACCCCCAAAATAACCATTATAAAATAAATGTATATTGCAAGATGATGGAATATTCTATTAATAATAAATAGTATGGTAACTTTTGATGAATATTTTTCATGTGGTGTCTACAATTTTATTCGAACATCGAATAACCAGAAACGGTTAGGTACGCTATTCTCAGTCTCATCTTGATGGAAAAATAACAGTCTGATAAAAAGAAACAACTAAATTTTTTTGATCTAGAATGTATTAAGCTAATTCAAGGACAAACAAAATGAACAATTTATTTTCTAATATATATTAAGTAATTGTTCTCGATAAATATTCGTAATCAAATAAGTTTCCGTGCGTCTCTCTTTTGATTTTTATTTTGAATACTTCTCTAGCAGTACCTGCTCCTGACACATAGTAGTTATAAAATTATAATAGCAATTATGAATAAAGATGCCATGGGCAGATCTTATTTGGTTTTTCTTTACCTCTATCATAATTTTCGGCAAATTAAGGAAGAAATTAAATACGGATAAAGTTATAACGAAATATAAGCTGGTAAATTAAGGGCATCCCCGGAAGATGAAATTTAGAGATACAAATGTTACCATTTTTTTCAACTAGTTTTGGCCCAGTAAACACATACTTTTTACAAACTTAATTGTCACTGATTTAACACTATATATACACATACTTGTAAAATTTTTCATTCCATAAGTTTGCATCCCTTCCAACCGTGATGAAAATAATCTGATATATCGTTACTTGGCGTTACTACAGTGTTCCTTAGAAAATCGCACCGACTCTGCTCGGCTGTAGTTCTTACTACGGGGCACGTAATTATTGTGGCTAGCCCATGAATTATTAAGACACCCGATGTAAGGCGGTACATTCCACGAGCTCAGTTCTGCAAAGTTGCGAAACCCGTTTTATACTGCAAGATAAAAAGCCGCTTTGGGGCCCCGCATCCCGTGCCTCTACATAGCGATCGCGTTCCTTCTGCCGTCGGCCTCAGTGAAATTTCACGAATCGCTGATTTTTCGCGACTTGCCGCGTTGCTCTGTGACGCCCCAACTAAGGAAGATGATCGTATTGAACGATATCGTATATATCATTACCCACACGTCCTCATTGATCACCCATGTTCATTTCTTGGAAACAACGATTATCAAAAAGCTGTTAGGATGTTCCATATTACATTGAGTTATAGAGTAGTAGTTGCGACAGGTCGTTGACTAACAAAGAAATCATTCGTTAAATTTCCAAAATATTCGTCGTTTCATAGTTTGTATGCTAATATATAAAAAAAATATATTTAAAAAAATTACATATTTCAAATTTCGGGCAAATGTACATTAAACAAAAATCAGATTGTACCGATCTTTTATCGTCATTAACTGTCTGATCGTGAGAGTGTAATATATACCGGCAACAAAAAATAAGCAATATATAGCATACACAAGAGCACGATAGTTTAATTTAAAGCTACAGTATTTTGTATTAGCTCCCGATATACAACGACTAAAATGCAAAATTCAAATACAAATCCGCTAAAAAATTGATTTTGTGAAAAGCTACATCCAACCTACTCACGATTAAATTTCAATGCAACTCACACAGGAAGACTCACCTACGGCCCTCACCGATTTCAATGAAACTCGTCAGGGCAACAGATCTATATCTGTAACAAGTATATCAGTAATTATAGCTGTAGATAGTCATTCAGTTATAAGGTAAACCGTACAACTAAAGCAGCCGATTCTGAATTTGGATGGGGTTACAAATTTTGCTTGAAATTCAGTTGCTATGCAAATCCCGACGATAAAAATGATACAAGAGGTTAGAATGAGCATTTTGCAGTTTTTGTGATGTTTGTAATTGGTACTTGAAAGCTTGTAATGTTGGAATATTCACAATTTCAGGTACCGGAAGTTATATTCGAGTTGAGATTGAATACCGAAAAATTTTAACTACGTACGTATAATGCATTTTTACGTTTTTTTAATCGTATTTTCTACTTTAATTTTGGTACAAAACATATTTCGTATTTGTTCTTGTAATTAAATGCAAAACTTGATGAAAAAAGTATTTTTTAATATACCGTGCAACATAATATTTTGTTTTAAATTTAAACCAACGATGTAAGTGTGCTACATTTTTTTTATATTCGTTCCGATCTCGTAGCTGCAATAACGTTGTTAGCATTCCACGATCTCTACCTAATCCGACTATCTAACCTGATCCGAGCCTTGCATAAAAAAAAATATCTAGTACCTGACACTCCTATTTACAACATTTCTAGTATTTTTTCACTTTAAATAATTGAATAAGTACGCAATATGCAATTTTATTCCAAACGCTTAACATGAAACAATATGACGTTTGCGCATTTCAACCCAATTAGAAGAAACTTAAAATAAGATGCATCACATACGCTAAACTAAATGTAAAAATATTGAACTAGTTACATATGTGCTGAATTAATTGACGTGTAATAATAATTATTAAAAGTAGTATGTAATAATATAATCGTGATTATTTAACACCTTTTGTCATATATCGGTCATTGAGCATCAAGGTTAGTAAATGTACGCAATGCAATATATCATTCTATTTTTCGTTCCTATGTAATAATGCACTCTACGTTTTATGCCACGTTAATTCTTAATAACCAATATTTGTTTTGGATTTCAGGTCTTTGCCCATATTTTACTCTTTATTTCTATGTAAACTCATCTTATAAGGAGGAAAAGAAGGGCATATCAAAAATAAACTACTTCACATCTGTAGCGATCTTTTGATATACTATTATCTATGAGTCTGAAAAAGGATAGTAATTAATTTATGACACGATATGTAATATCCAAAAAATCTAACCTTGTTTTGAACTCACCATGACATATAATGGAAGAAGAAATGTATCAAACATATATTTCTTTGTTACTCCATTTTAATTACGTAAAATACGTCTATATTTTGTCCAAAGAAACGTTAAATGTGGTCCGAAAGTGTCCGCTTATGTGGCTAACTGTAAGTGAAAAATAATGCGTGCTGCAGGTAAATGTCTGTATCGAGATTATGACTAAAAACGTGTCACTGCTACAGTATTCAGTACTTTGCCAGGATCCTATTTACTTATCAACATTTAACGTTTGTAAGACTGTTTTATTACGATGCACCTTGCACGGTAAAACAATACAGTAAAATTGATCTATGGTAATCATTGCAGGTTTGTGTATGTACATTTAATTTGTTTGCAAAGATGTAAAATTGAATTCCAATGATATGATCAGAATTCTCGGATGTATTAAGTGAGTGCAAAAGTTCATGCGGAGTTTCAATAGATGGAGTTATGAGAAACTCCGCACGAACTTTCGCACTCACCCAATAGTATGTGTTTCGTCAATTTTTAATATCGTTCACTAGGCTTATTTATTTATAATAGATGAGCTTGAAACGATCAGATTTACAGTATGCTATTAGCAAGATTCTTCCATTACATTATGTAATGTCCATGCACTGCAACACACAAAGCTGCAACACGACACATGACACACAGCTGCAAATGTAACAACAGTAGATACACTATGCCACGGATGAACTGCCAGAATACACAGGGGCTAATGGTCCTGGCAACTAGTCTTACGACATTCTTGGTGTATATATCTAATGGCCACATATCTACAACGCCGACTAGGTCACGGTATGTCAGAACGTTCAACAGCAGCACGGCAGTGAATCATCCATTTGGATAATCCTTGACACGCTGAACAACGAGGGTCCAAAAGGCACATGCACCGAATTGCGAAGAACTTCATACGCTTCTCCACACCAGTACGCCTTACAACATCGAAGACCAAGCAATGATTACCCGCATCATAGACGCACCACTGCTCTCTGTAGAGTCATAACAAAACGTACGATATCAACATCCCTGCACCACGACACTGTCGGGCAAGCGCATTGTGCAAAGAACCAAAATACATCCGACACCATCTAAACGCCAAGCAACGTAAACGCAAAATATAAAACCGATGAAGAGTAAAGCGAAGGAGCAACGCTGCACCACACACCTGCATGGATTGATAATTAGATATTGATATTGTTTTAATTACAATTATTATTTAATTTAACTTTTAGACATAGATCCGTAATATTATTTAGCTTATTGTCCATTTAAATGGGGAGCTACAATTACACGGTTTGAAAATATAAATTTTAAAAAATTACAGAAGTTAAAACATAGTAGAATAGAATTTCTGGACAAACGGCTCTTACGCTTCAGTTGCTTACGCTTAATAAAAAGTGTTGAAGCTTCTGTCAAGCAGAATTTTGTCAGATCAGTTCCGAAATTGGAACAACAGAAAACTATTTTGAAAGTTGGGAATCTCGTTCTGTCTGAAAAAAAAAAATATACAGCTGATCTAGCATTGCTATCACGCAAAAGGAAGTTCTATGGCAATCTGTTCTCAAACAAAAAAAGTGAAACGAAAGAAAGAAATGCAATCATGAGTACTAGGAAAATATTCCAGGCCAGTGCTAAAGATATTGATTAGAGTCCTGTGGATAGTTATCGTCTTATAAAATTTTGCACTGTTTTCACTGCCTTATCAGGGATAGTTACTTGTCGTGCGTGTAAACAAACTTCGAAGTTGAAAAAGATGGAAACCGAGGCCCTGGTTATAAACTTGTTTCACTGTGTTGCTCTAATCAAAGATATATTGACTCAGGATCGTTCATTAATACTGAATACGAAGTGAATCGCAGAATTGTACGGGATGGGCCATCTACTGGTTTGTTTTTAAATTATAGGATATGGCAACAATGGTATGACCGATTTGCTTGAAATTTGAACAGCTGGTCAGTCTGATATTCCGCGACACGAAACAATCATGTTTTCGCTTGAGGAGCGTTTCGAAATATTAAAAACTTATCTTCAAATTCAATGTTGTGTAACCGAAACCGTGCAAATTTTTAAAAGAAATATGGGTCGTGAAAAAACGCCAAGCGGAACTGCTGTAATGAAATTGGTGAAGAAAGTTCGTAAGGCAGGCTTACTATTGGATAACAGAAGTGGTCTCCGAGCTTGGACGGTGCGCACTCCCGAGAATATTGAGGCTGTAGCCCGTAGTGCGAGACAGAATCCATCGACCTGAACTCGACGCCAATCGCAACAACTGGCCATTGGTTGCACCAGCCTGAGAAGAATACTGTACAAAGACCTCGGATTATTTGCCTACGAGGTCCAGATGACTCAGGAGTTGAAAGCAAATGACCATCCGCTTCGATATCAATTCGCTGTGTGGCCCATAGACCAGCTCAATAATAACGTCGATTTTTGTTGAAAAATCATCTTTTCAGACAAAGCGCATTTCCATCTCGGGGGCCATGTAAATAAGCAGAACTGCCGGATTTGGGGTTCGGAACAGCCTCACGTAATCGTAGAGAAGCCAATGCATCCACCAAGAGCGATAGTTTGGTGTGGATTTTGGAGTGGTGACATAATTGGCCCATTTTTCTTCGAAAATGCTGCTGGAAACGCCGTTATCGTCAATGGCGACCGTTACAGAGCAACGTTGATCAACTTTTTATGGCCTCAAATCGATGCAATGATTGTGGACGACCTTTGGTTTCAACAAGATGGTGCCACATGCCATACGAGCCGACTGACAATCGATCTCTTGCGCACCAAATTTGACAACCGAATAATCAGCCGTTTTGAAGATGTCAATTGGCCTGCACGGAGCTGCGAATTGACGCCGTTAGACTTTTTTCTGTGGGGTGCCGTTAAGGATCGATGTTATGCGGATAATCCAGAGACAATTCCAGCTCTAAAACGTAACATCGCGACTGTTATTAGCGTGATAGGTGGCGAAATCATCGAAAAAGTTCCTGAAAACTGGAGTCGCAGGATGCCTTACTGTAAGGCCAGCAGAGGGAGCCACACGAACGAAATTGTTTCTCATTCTTAAATCGGAGACTCCTTCACGATAAAAAACAACCTTCACGATAAAAAAAAAATTTGCTTTAAATATTGATGTAGACTCATTTCATAGAGTTTTTAAAAACAAACTTTTAAATGGCCTACCCTTTATTTAAGTATCCACCGTATCCTGTATCTCAGTATCCAAACGTATATAATTCATATTCAATCGTGAATTATACAGGGGGCCCCGCACAACTAAAAAAGGCTCTACCTGCTTAGGAATAAAAGATGTTATGAGTAAAGTTAAATGATATCAAACGGCGCATAATATGCAACTAATTTTTAATGCAGTTTTGTACATCGGTTCTTAGAAGAAATGCGACTGCACGTCTTGTTTTAAATGGAAACCTATGTTTTTGAAAATCTTTTAAGTAAACGGCAAAATATAAAATATTTCCGACAAGATGGAGCTGCAGCACACTATTGACAGACAGTTATCAGACATTTAAATAAAACTTATGAAGCGAAATAAATTGGTACACCTGGGCCGATCTCATGGCCACTATGATTACCGGACCCCATACGTGTCGACTTGTTTTGATGGGAATATTTAAAGGATAAAGTGTATTCGCACCGCATTACTAGAGTTGAAGAACTCCAACAACGCATTCAGTAAGAAATATCAAAAATTGAAAGAGACATCGGGAATGTATTGCGTAATGTCAAAAAATGGGCAGAAAAGTGCTTGGACTGCAACGGAGGGCCGTTCAAAGACTTGTTGAAACGTAGGTACTCCGAAACACTTGTCGGAGGCCAAAATAATTCATAGAAAAATTGGCTTTGACAACTTCCTAACGAAAAAGTTTTTTGCATAAGTATGTTACTACTTTTATGTTTATGTGGAGCACAAGAAGCTGCATTGACTTGTGTAGTGAAAAACAAGTTTCTATTTAAAAAAGTGTGGTTGCATTTTATCATGCACCGATGCACAAAAGTGCACATAATTGATTGCATATTGTGCACCGTCTGATACCACTTAACTATTATTTATAACATCATCCTTTATTTATGATATATGATATATGATATACACACATTATTTCCTGTCTGTGTTTCCAAATAAATGAACTACAAAATTGCTACATTTTTGGGGCTTGCCCGATCAAGCCAGACTTTCGAGATATGAAGAGCTAAGAAGTGTGACGAAGTTTAAATAAGTGCAAAGAAGTACGTAACCATGAAGAAGTGTTCAGAAATATAAAGTAAAAAACGCCGCTATGGCAAGTGCAAGCATAAACACTGTTCGTGCTTTTTGTGGACGTTCGTAGGTCGAGAGTCGCAGACGTCGCGGTTCTCCTCGCGGATATCCGAACTGCCTTTCGAATCGAGATATCGCTTCGGGAAGATGAAAGCCCGACGTACGAAGCTCAAGTACGAAGCTTGGCGCCGTGCTACTGGCCTAGACTATCGTGACTGTCGCTCACGCCTAGGGAACACGTACGCCTTTCGCTGCGAAATTAATCGCGCGAACCACTAGTTGGGGTGTCAATGAAATCTGGCTTCTTTCGGTATAACAATTGGGTTTGCTACACGTTGTTTCACGGATCGAGATGTTCGAGAATGTTGAGTAGAGTTCACCGTATATTGTAAATACGCGATGGTCGTGATATGTGATAGTCAACGAGCTAGTCGTCTCGCTACGTTGCTCGGTTAGTGTTATATTCGAGGTGTTTTGCTGAGTGTGTATCTCGGAGCGTTGCTGACTTTAGACTGATGCTTTTAAGACGCTTTGATGTTCAAGAGGGTTCAGCCGGGTCTCCTCGGGCAGAGTTTTGTTCATTATTACGTGCCTCCTATTGGTTTTCGAAGGTATCTGTACGGCCTCTTTAGAGTGATTGGTCGGTTGCATTTTTGGACAGAAGGCAGCCCTGCCGGTTGCCAGATTATCCTTCGTTGACCGTTTTCGAAAGTCAAACGTGACTCAAGACGATAGGAGGACACGTGTGCTGTAGATAGGCGAGAGTCGCGTCTAATTTGGAGGAATATCAGATGTTTTATTGCCTAAGTACCTCTGAAACTAAGCAGAGGCCCAATGCGTAAAGAATAGAGCGGTCACTTTGGTACCGCTCGAGCCTTGAGAAACACGATGATAAACCTCTGGGTTCCTCGCTTGACTCTGCCTATTCTTACGCCGCAACAAACACGTTTCGAGAGAATTTGTCAAACACTATTGTAGAGATTTGGAAGTAGACACCATGAAAATAGCCGAATTGAAAAAAGGGCTGACGCAGAAGGAACTTAACAACAAGAATAAGAAGCGTGAGGTAGCTGTAAGACAGAAAGCTGCTATGATGCGAGAACAGAAAGAGAAAGAACACAGCGATGAGGAGGTAATAAATAAGTCAAAACATATTCTATCTCTTAAAGATGTAAAAGAATCTATCAAGTCAAATTTATCAAGTGTCACGGACTATCGCGCCAGAATTATACTACGAACTATCCGCGACCGTCGAATTTATGTCGCGGTTTCGCGTCTTCCCGATTTATTTATCGAGATTTTAAGTTAAAGATAATTACGGTTTCGGGTCAAGCACGTCTATGCGACACTCCCCTGGAATGAGGCAGATTAATTAACACGTTGGGCGAATTTTGGAGGTTGAAGAAGGATATCAACGGAATCTTCTTCCGCAATAAAGGCTTTTATTGCTTTCTCTAGTTTACTATGAAAATGTCTGGTCTTGGAAATCTGTCCGGCGCGCATTTTTCGTTTAAGACGTTTACTCATCAAACTGACTGAAACGTTTGGGGCCGCCGATACGCAAATTTAATGCGCCTCAAGCTTTCCGTAAACGATTCGAGTCAGGACGCGTAAGGGACTTGTCGGGATTTCCTATGCGCAACGAATGCACTTCGGATCCTCCGGCTAA